>JAZHYW010058583.1:0-48673 GCA_037355805.1 Ixodes ricinus
GAAGCATGGAGAGGTGAGCCGGAGTTCGTAGTTTCTCTGGCTGGATACTCCGTGGAGAAGGGTAGAGGGAATAAAGACGATTTGAAGAAGAGTAAGTTACGCGCACATAAATACAACACACACACGCACACACTCAAAGTTGATCAATCAGTCCGGTGTCTTCGACATACTTTTGTAAAGCTTTTAAGACGATGCGTTGATGCCGCTTGTTCTTCCATGGGCCTAAGATTTTTTCCATTGAATGGTCTGGGGTCCAGCTGGTGAAGTATTCTTTTCATGCATTCGCGTTGTGTTTGGTGCTTAGCGCATGCGGACAATATATGCTCTACATCGTCTTTGCAGTTGCATGTGGTGCACATTGGAAAGTCACTTCGGCCAAGAAGAAAATTATAGCTGCCAGTGTAAGCCACCCCGAGTCGTAGCCTGTGGTACAAAGTTTCGAGTTTTCTAGGTAGGGTATCTGGTAGTTGCGTTGTCAATTCTGGATCCACTGAATGTAATTTGCTATCTTGATGAACTGATGAAGACGACGACTGCATAATCATAGTGTTAATTATTTTCTTTATGAAGCATTTGATGTCTTATTTGGTAAATGGAAATTTTTGAAGCTTTCTGAGCTTGTGTCCGGTTTTAGCAGCCCTGTCAGCTTGTTCATTTCCACTGATGCTGCTGTGACCTGGAATCCACTGCAGTATTATGTGATGTCCCATGTCAGCGGCTATAGCGTATACTTGACCCACCTGTAATTGGAGAGTATTATTGCTGCATGATTTCCCAAATATCATTAGGCTTTGAAGAGCCGCAATAGAGTCGGTTAGGATGACCCATTTTTGTATATTCGTCGATGTTGAGATATAAGTAATCACCAACAGAATACCATGTAGTTCTGTTGTTGTAGATGCTGTTCGGTGAGATAGCCGTGCGGTCTTAAGTATATTGTTCTGAGGAATTACGAAGGCAGAGGAAGATGATGCTTCGGTAGTGGATTCATCAGTATATACAAATACATGGTCTTTGTATACATTAGATACGTGAGGCTTAGTTTTGTTAAAATCGAACGGGTATCGCTGTGGCCTTGATTGCCCCCCTTCCAGGTATATCTGTATTAATTCTCATAGAGGGCATAATCCAATACGGTGGAGGAGTTTCTTCCGCTGTGCTAATTGTCACCGAAGAAATTTCTTTGTGCCACTTTTGTATTTCTTGCCCAAATGTGGAATGTGGCCTTTTCTGACAATGTTTCGCATATAGTGTTTCTTATGCTGAGTAATGTGGCGTAGGTGTACTCGTAAAGATTCTTGCGTTTTCATAGTGTTGACAGATACTGTTCTCGTTTCAGCCAGCGTATCACAAGTAGACGTGCCCCTAGGAAGACCGAAGCAGACTTTAAGTGCATTCGTCTGCGCTGTTTGCAGGTTTTTGATGGTAGTTTTGCTAGCACCATGAAGCATCGGTGCGCTATATCTGAGAATTCCGTCTATAAGAGAGCGTTCTAGGGCAAGCATTGCGGAGCACGAGTATCCCCAAGCGGTGCCAGCTAGGCACCGTAATACTCCGATGACTGCGTCAATCTTTTTCCTTATTCGGTTTGCCTCGGGTGCCCATGTGAGATTTCGATCAACGATAACCCCAAGATATTTGTAAGATTTTATATATGGCAGAGGATGTCCAGCTATTAAAATAGGGTATCGTCGCATTGATTTTTTGTGAATGCCATTGCCGTTGTTTTTTCTGACGACAAAGTGAGTCCCAGTTTCGATAGTTGTTGGCTAATCAGGTGCAAAGCTTTCTAAAGCCTACGTGGTGGTACGTTTCGCTGAACACTACTGGACCACAGCAGATATCTTCAGCATAAAATGTGGTCATGACATTTGCAGGAATGACATCTGCTACCGATATTAATACGTGGAAGCTTGGCATTGTACGTACTTGAATCAGCAAAGAAGTTAAAGTATCCCCACTTTGGGTTGTAAAAAAACTTACAGGAGAACACTTAAGCTTCGCCTTTACGAGTGGAACGCGCCACTAAATCTAAATCCCCGCTCGTTGACAAGCTGTCGAAGCGTGTATGCGTGGAATGCGATTCCGTTATCGAACGCGGTAGCCAGCGCACGTGGAATGGAACGCTCCGCTGACTCCGCTCCGAGTGCCGTGACGGTGGCTCCGAGCCGTGGTGATGCCGTACGCGGCGATGGTCCGAATAACTACGCAGTGATACTGCGTATACCCTACCAACCGGAGAAACCATGAAATGCAGCCTCGTGCTGTATGCTGATACCCGAGGGCGGTCGTACCATGCTGAAGACTTTGTGGGGCCTCTGCACCAAGTAAGAGTTCGAGAAGGCGTGGCAGGTTAAGGCGCACCTCAAATGTGGCACGTCTGGCTGCTGAAGCGGCACACCACCTCCGCCAAAGAGAAGCTTCAGCAAGCGGGGACCATGCTGGGGAAGGGGCGACCATGCCCGGTCATTGATCCCGAAAGCGAGAGCTGAGGGTCAAAGTCCACTGGGTGACATTCGATGTATCTGCAGACGCCCTTCGACTGGCCTTCGAGCCATACGGGGAGGTCAAGGGTGTCACCCGAGACAAGTGGAGAATCGGGGCCTGGCGGACGTGGATTCCACGACCATCATCGTACGCATGGTGCTCCGTGAAGACTGAACACCGGAGTCCCTGCCGCATCAGCTCCTCCTTTACCGAGGCACGCAGCTGGCTGTTGTCCCCGGACGCGCACCGGTGTGCCTCCGCTGTCGACGCACGGGACACATACGACGCGACTGCGGAGCATCGAGGTGCGAGGAGTGTCGAGCCTTCAGGCATGAGGCCTCGGATAGCGTACTGTCGTACGCTCTGACTGCCGCCAGAAAGACCACCGACAGCCGGGGTACGAACTTCGTAATGTACGAGGAAATTAAAGGCCGAGGCGGCGGCGACACCAATCATGGCGATTTCGTCGCAAGACCCTTAGCCGTCCGGTGAGCAGCAACGCACGCCCTTAGCGATGCCAGAAAGTCACGCCTCCACCTTGGCAATGACGTCAGAAATGCTTTGGTGGAAATGATCCCAATGCGAATACTGCCAGTCAGACGACACTAGCTTCAAAGGGCGCGACTGACGCACTGGACACCGGAGATAGTACTGCAATGAACGGCGCGACTGAGACGCTCAAATGGCGGCTCAGCGACCCAGAGCAAGGAATTGACCAGTCGCTCCAGCAGACTGAGCGTCCCTGGTTAGTGGCGACGGGCAAGAAGGGACGACACGCTGGCTGCGGCCGCTCTTCGTCTTTCCCAGGTAGAGCGAGAGGTGAGTCCAGCGTACGAGGTCTGAGACTCGTTTTTCTGAAGGTTTCCCTCGAAAACGCTCTGCGCGTGACTTCGTTAAACGTTAGCGGACTCGCGGCACACGACGGCAACAGCAGCTCTACCGGCCGTAAACCGAGCATGACTTGGACAGTGTGGCAATTCAGGAGACCAAAGCCCAGACCGAGGATTAGACCGACTGCATGGTGCGGCCTTTTCTGGCGCGGTATGAGGTCTCAGTGAGTCATGCTGTTGGTTTCTCGGCTGGCTGCCGCCTGATCCTTAAAAATCCCTAGTGCGCTGTCGTGCAAACGGTCTCGACCAGCCCGACTGGGAGGTTTGTCATACGCGACTTTTCTGTTATGGGTTATGAATGGCGCGTCAGTTGTGTTTATGCACCTAATAAAACCAAAACACGCCGGTGTTTTTTTTTTTTTTTCAAAACGTTTATTAACATTGTTAGTTCGATCGTTTTCACGTTATTTTGGGTGACTTTCATTGTGTACTGCCAGGCTGAATACAGGTCCAACCGCACACGCTGTAGAGATGCCAGTACCCTAGAATTAAATATCATTATTGAAAAGTTTTGTTGTGAAAGACGTCGCATGTTGCGTGCCGATGTCAAACTGTATACCTTTCACACACTTTCAAGGTATCAGTCATGCTAGACTGGACCGGGCGAATATCTGATCGGATCTGGTATATTCATGTCGGGATTATTATCTAGACTACGTTGCTTTTAGCGATCACTGCCTTGTAACATTTTAATTAGGTAAACAGAAATAAGAGGACAATTTCTCATGGGAATTTGGAATATGAATGCGAAATGTGTGAAGGATGAATTATTCCTTTCTATTATTAAGACAATCTGGTGTGACGTGCAACTAAAAGGAGGTAGTGCGAGATAGCGCTGGGAGATATTTAGACAGGAGGTGAAATTAACTGCATTTGGAAGAACGTGTCTCCTCAAGTATCAGCAAAAGAATCAAGAATTGGAGCACCATAAAAACTTGGAGAAGCTGCAACAGGAAGAATGCCGAGCTCTTGGCGTTTTCATTCGAGGATATTAACCACTTAAAAGCAAAACTCGAATGCCTCGATCGCGACCGATACAAAGGGGTGGCTATACGGGCGCGTTCAGGGCGATTCTTCGTGGAAGAGCAGCCGACCAAAAAAAAAAAAAAAAAGTGGTGGCAGAAAAAAATATACAAAAAAACACTCACGCGCTAATGATGTAGTTAAAATGGGGTTTTGTCCATCGATAAAACTCATATCAACGTTACTAGAATACTTAGTTGGGAAACTGCCATAGGAGCCTGCTTTGAAAAAGTGGCTCCAAACCGTACTCAAGAACCAAACTAAACGCGATCGCAACGCCGCCATTTCTCCAGTAGCGTTCACTTCGGGAACTGCATGGCTGGACGTATTGGTTCCGGTCGAGTTGCGCAAGAGCCGGGGTACCATCTCGCAGGGCCATCTCGCAGTAGCTATATGAAGAAACTTTTATGTTTTGAATCGTCGCTAAAGGGTGGCGCTGTTATCGTATTTATTTTGGACTTGGTGGGCGCCAGTCGTCTAGGTTCCAAGGGTGAGTTTCCCAAATTAGCGTTTTAGTAACGTTGACTCATATCGAAGAGACGTTTGTTGAACATTATAAAAAGTGTTGGTTAGTTGTAGCGTCCCACCACTGTTAGGATTTGAGGACGGCTTTCTGCCTCTACTGCCATAGATTAAAGGAACCGATAAATACTTTTAGAGGGACCCGTCAGCTGTTCAAAAATAACAAGGGCGATAGATGACTTGAAAGCCGAAAGATCACCACGCTCAGATGGCTTAACTGCTGGTGTTACTCGAAGTTTCTACCGAAGCATATGAAACATGTTTACAAACGACGGCAATGAGTTGCAAAGCCTGCACAAGCATGGCTATGGAAACCTTCAGACTATAGTTCTCAGTATCATGCTTAAACAGGCTTGCATATCATCATCGTCGCTTGTCAAAAGCTAAACAAAATTTTCTAAGAAACCAGAAGAAGCCAAAACGCCGCTCACCTCATCTCTGGCGGTCATAGGTGAGTCCGCGGCTGCTGAGCTTGTGCTGACAGCAAGCTTCAACAGTTTTTGTTTTTCGTTTGTTTGCAACGTTCATAACAGAATATTAGGGTTACTAATCTTAACAGCCTTAATATCCGGGTTCGTTCTGGGCATGCGCAATGGAGAGCGGATTCAAGTATAGCGTCCACTAAATACATCCTATAGAGTGTGAGCGCTACTATTCGGTTCAGATGGTTATTTCGCTGCATCTCTCGTCATGAATGAGCAGTAAGTGCGTGTATTTCTACTTCTGTATGTGTCTCGCGAAGTCGAGAATGTTGCGTGCTTCCATTTCAAGTGCATTACTTCGAGAAATTTCTATCAATTATAACATTAGGTTGCATGCGTGAGATCATAGCTTTCGTAGGTACCATCTCAGGTTCACTTTGAAACGTATGAAGCTCGCGTTCTCCAGCTTTTAGGCAAAACCCTCTAGAAAACCCCCAGAAATTAAAAAAGTTAAACTGAAATATAAAGACAAGTAATGCAAATTAAGCCGATTTGAAACAAAATCCCACATTCCTCACTTGAGAACCTTTTCGACAAACTCGTGCCACAAATATCGACAATGTTTTTCTCGCACACAGTTGTCATACCTAAGACGAGGTGTACTAGACCGGCGGCCGGTAAGAGTGTCGCGATGTGCAAGCACGCTAGGTGAGGGCGCTCTGGGGCACAGCGCGGCCATCCGACGGAAGACAAGGACCGGGCCACAGGCAACTAGCATACGAGTAATGAAAAAATTGCCGGCCTCCGGGTGAGGCGCTTCGTGTAGAACCTACCAGGCAGCGCAGGTGTTCGTCTCCGGAGCACGTCTGCCAGCAAATTTCCGCCAAACGAGGCTGATGTTGTAATGAGCGGTTCATCAGGGTGGCCTATCTATATGCTCCATAGGTATTGCGACGCCTAGGAATAACGTTCAAGAGCTTATCTGGGCAATGCAGTAAAAACCGGGGTACCCAGTCTCAGCATCCTGGCGCGTAGCAGTGCGCATCCGACATCTTTCTCTTCATTTTCGCTGCTTAGCGACAAGCCTTGAACCTACGAATAATCATAATGCCAGGCACTTGACATTCGCAAAACCAAATCGCGAAAACGGCTATGGACAACACAGAAACCATCCGAGAACGTACGTGACGCAATACGCCATGTTACAATAGCCATCTCCTCTGGACATTGACAACAGCGCCACCCTCGACCGTCTACACTTTTCGCTTCACACGGCTGATGGGGCGCCGCCGACGCTTTTTCTACTACCCCTAGCTCACTGTAGCGTGGCGGCCACAGCAGAGATGCAATATTCAGCGTGAAAACGGTCGTATACACGTTTGCAAGAAGGGCTCCCGTGCGCCGCCATTTTGGGCGATGCTGGCGCCACCTAACGTTTCCGCCATGCTGGGGTGCGCCAGGGGCACGTCACTGGGGTGCGCAATGACAAGATGGCGGCGTCTGCTGTGTCGCCGACGGCCTGGATTAGCGACACACTTACTGTTTCGGAACGCAGGGGGAGGTATCCACTCAGATTCGTAGCATCAAATATTGTAGGACGGGTCATGTTTAAGGGTTGCAGAGCTCTGACTTTTTAACGATCGCAGCCTCTGTTCCAGCACGTCGTGGAAGCAAGAGCTGCCGCGAGCGCAGCCATCGTTGATGCAATGGCCATGCGGCTTCTGGCGCTTTCTGATGAAAGCTTTGAGACTCTATGCTTCGTTTCACCTTATGTGCGAGCGAAGGCAAAGCTGGAAGCGCGAGCACGAAAGCTCCGTACGTTCCGGCTTCGCTCGAGCGCGCGAGCTGGGGAGAAACGCGAAAAGTGCTGGTCTCGCGCTTCTAGCTTTGGCTTCGCTCGCAGATAAAGTGAAACGAAGTATAAATATTTTTCTAATTTTTCGATTTGTTGCTGGTTTACGTATTTTATTTAACCGTTTGTGCTTTTTTTGCAGTCGAAGAGAACACCTGCATGTCTTATAAATATATATATTTTTAATTTATTCTTGCGCTCAGTTGTGTATGCTTCGGCAAGAGACGCTTGGCAACATTGTTCGATAAGCAGCGAACGTCCTGGCTGGAGAGTAGGCTCGCCTGACCGCGGTGCGCGGTTCGAGGTTAAGACGGGATCCCACTTGCAAAGGTGTATACTTCCGTTGTTTTTGCCTGCTTGGTTGTGAGAAAGAATAAGTTCTATCCTATATCCCCACCCTTCTCAAACTGTGATTTGCGCGAGCGGCAGGAGCTTTTCAAAGCACGAATGCGGTTTGGGAGTAGTCAACTACTAACACAGTCTCGCTTCTCTAATTTTGTTTTTCTCGTTTTGCTGTTTTACGAAGAATAATTGTCTTCCTCGCCTTACATTAGCATTAAGAAATCAAAGTTTGAGTATGATATGATATGCGATGCTTTCTTTCCAACTTTAGTGTCAAAGCTGTTTTAATTATATTTTTGGCAGCTGCACATTTTGCAGACATTCAAATACCTAGTTTTTGTTCTGGTATTAATACATCCTTTTTTTTTGTAACATTGAATAATGACAGCTGAGCGTTTCTGGACTTCTGTATTCTCAGCCGAAAGCTTAAAGACCAGAAAATGTCTGAATGGATTTCACTTGGTGAGCACGCATCCTCTGAAAGTAAACACCGAGACTGGCCAGATAAATGGAGCAACTTCAACTGCTGTCTGTATTGAAGAGCAATCCCACTTGGAGAAATCTGCTTTATGTGACATATCACACAGGTCACACATTATTCTTAGGCTTTCTTTTTCTTCATCATTTTTTTTTACTTGGAACCAGACGATCTCATTCCGCGAACAGAGAGGCGTCGCTCGGCGTCCTAAACAAGGAGTGTTTCTCTTTGCACCTGTTGCAACCCGCGTTGCACCCCGGCGCCAAAGAGCACCGCTCCTCTTCGCCTACACTCGTACTTGACATCGTTGTGAGCCCCTTGTCTCTTCGGCACAGCTAGCAGCCACACAATATTGTATCGCTCCACACACCAACGCAAAACAAGGAGAAGTAGTCCCGCCAACACGCCCCAAGCCAGCCTCGCTAAACGTTGCCTGACCGGCCTCCTGGCCCCGCTGTGACTGGCAGCGCCACCCGCAGCCTCTGCGGCAGAATTGGGCCACTCGACACCCAGCTCCGTATGGAGATGCCGATGCGGTCGGCATACCTCCCAGTCCTAGTACACCGTGCCCAAGATATCAAATGAGCAGGTGCTTTTCGAATTACATTTCTGAACGACGACTAATCTCATTAGTCTTAGGCTCGCAATCGGAGCATATATTTGTCTTTTTTTTACACTTATTTCTTAATCTTAGTTACTTTTTTTTTTTTTTGGGGGGGGGGGGTGAATTGGAAACGAGTGTCTGCGACGCGACGCATATTTACAGATCCGGTCGATATGCTTGACATCCTGCGTGGTAAACAACTGAGGACAAATAATAAATTATTGCAGTAAAGACGCCGTCGCTCCGACGGCGCTTTATTAAACTGTCCCAACACCGGCGCCCCCCCCCTCTCTCCTTTTCCCCTTAAAAACAAACAAACAAACAAAAAACGTCACGAGCCTGTAAAGCATACTGTCTTCTGCTCATTTTTTTATATTTATCTTTGATCAAATGTAAATGAAGACGAAGTATGTAGATTAAGGTACAAGTCTCTCCCTGGTCTATTGTGGAATTACGAATCGCTTCTCTTCGCTGACGCAGCTTCAAGAGACAGTCGAGCGGGGAAACGTGATAGAGTTCGAAGTAATACCAGTAAGCAACGGAGGCTCCGCGCGTCAAAGGGATTATGATAATTTTATGTTGCTTGTCGTGCGTCACTTTGCTCCTGCTCTGCTGTATGCAAAAGAACAACAAACAAAAAAAGAAGAAAAGAGCGACTGCATTTTGCGATTTAAGGTACCCTCGGGACTCACTGGGTAAAATTTTGTTTCAGTGTTTGTCGTTTTGACTTCGCTTTTATTTTTGGTGTGTTATACGGATTTAGTTTAGATTTAGGAAGAAACATATTTAGCATCTGAAAACTAAAATCAATACCACGACTGAGACAAAAAATATTGCGTTATTTGGCCACACATTTTGAAAGTTAGAAAAATTGTTTCGTTCGATAAACGAGGAAAGTTAGATTTTTCTTTATTTTTTAAGTGGCGTATGCTTTTATTGCTGCAGTGCAGCAAATTGGCGATTGCATCGAATTCTTTTGAGCTCTTTCGTCACGGCAACATTACACACGTTGTCATACAAGAAAAGTGGCAAATTATCTTGTTAGCTCGTACGGTGAGTAAAAAAGTTCTTACATGATTCGGTCTTCAAAGAAGAAAAAATCCTTTTGCGACTGAGATTGTGCAGGCACTGAGAAGGAGGGGGCGGGGGAGGGGTGGGGGCGGCTGCAGTTTTTAAAAATAAGCAAGTCGTTCCTAATATAGGTATTGATATGGTCAATTTGGCCGCTTCCGGCGACATTTAAAAGCTGTTATATTAAGTTCCTATGTAGAGAGGATGGCGATGTTGAAAAACTGTAGATTTTCAGCCTTACCGAATTGGGTGAGGAAGGTGGTTCATCGTCCTATGGCGAACAAGATACCTCTACGCAGAGAATGTGAAGTGTTACAAGGAGCATGCAAAATATCAAAGCCTATAAAATAAACAAACATGTGTATGGTTGAAGGAGCGAGTCTAAGGACCCCGTTCTCATTAAAATAAAAACAACAAACATTGCTCTCGCACTATTAGCTGCCTAGTTTTGGTTTGATATCTGACAGTCATCAATGGACAAAAACATGTTGGCTGACATGCCGTGCTGGCAATGATAGGCCGGTTAGCCCATAAATGTTTCATTTTATTGTGAATTAGTTTGCTGTGTGTCGTGTTGGTATCATAGGGTTATTATAATGCACGCTAGGGGTTCAACTGGCGCTAGTGTCTATGCGACTTCCGTGACGCAAATTGAAGCAGACAGCAACCAGTCTACTTTTGCGGTGCTCCTGTGCATTCCTATGGGAAAACGCACGTGCAATTGTGTCGCTTTGCCGCTATATAACAAGAATCACACTTGTTCTATGGGTCGTACCGCATAGTATGTACCTTCTTATCTTTGTAGAACTGTACTTTCCATAGTTACAATATTTTTCTTCAAAAGTTAACGTTGTTAAACTTCGCCATATTTAAGGCCCAAACCTCCGTTCCATAGAGGGTGTGTAAAAACGAGCGACGATTGTAATCAAAACAACAATCGAAAGGAATCTAAGTGTGTTCAAAGTTCATCAGCATTCCGGTTGTGCTTGTATATTGCTAATTTTCTCGTCCGGTCACTATATGACAATGAACCGGCGTGCATCTTTACGCGCGATTAAAGACATTCGGAACGTAAGGAATAAAGTATGTGGGCCTCTCATAGCAGAAGCTATGAAAGGTGGATCTATTTATTATTTTCTATGCCGGGCAGCTTTTATCGGGCACTTGTTCTTTGGCGTCTCGCTATTTTCGAGCGTGCGGGTGAGGTTTTGAACGCAAACCAAGCACCTTCGCACATATTCTTTAGCAGGAAGAATAAAGCAGTACATATTTATTGTACTCGGACTATATTACGTGGTCTTCAATTTGTTTATGATCGTTTGAATGCACGAGGAGTAACTGATCCAGTGTTACTGCGTAGTTCTTGCCGTCTCTCTTGGTTCTTCAGATGTCGTTCGTTCGTTTGGCACGTATATCCTCCATGCTGGAAAGCGCGGACTCCGTGTTCGCGCTAATGGTGTCTGACAGTGCACATAAATACATACACGAAGCCATTTTAGCACCGCTCTTAATGGCATGAGTTTTAAATAAAAACGGCATCACTGTCCAATTATTTAATCTGCCTGACTGAGAACTGTTCCCAATCAACTATTATGCACTAGTTATTTGTGATATGGTATCTCATTCACGATGAAATAAAACAACGCAAAAAGGTACAAAAGAAAACGACAAACCTGTCAGGACAAAGTGCTGACTCGCAACTATGTATTTTTACCAGGGTGTCGAACCGAACCCGAACCCGAACCGAAAACCGGATCAAAACCGTTATTTTTGGCCGAACCGGTACAAAACCGAAACCGAAATTGAACGCTATATATTGAACCCGAACCCGAACGAAACCATAATCTGATGTGGCGGTTACCGGTTCAACGAAAGCGGTTCAGGGACAATTGTGTCAATAATTGTTTCTTAATGGAAAAAGTTGCGGGCGTATTTCTTTCTTACATTGCCAAGACTAATCCTACCCACCGTCAAAGATTTTTACATTTCGTTCTTATTCGATAAGGAATAAAGAAGACATCATCATCAAAGGCAGACTCAAAAAGACCGCGTGGTCAGCGAGGAACGAGATCGCTCAGTTCCCGTTTCTACTTAGGCATCTGGAGAGCTTCAACTTTACTTTGTTTCTTGGATTGACCCTGGCGACGCGGTAGCGGCGGCGGCGATTTCAAGGCACCGCTTGGCCACGAAATGTCCCAGTGTCGGAGCGGATTGTGCCACTCTAGGCACGGAAGCCTACGCGTCCGCGAGTGTTTGATTTCAAGATGGACCGTAGTTGCAGTCGATGAGCCATCAATCCAATAGAGCACCGAGAGCACACCACATGACCTTCTGCTTGAGTGCAGCGACACGCTGAAGGAAGGTAGGACCGCGTTGAATCGGCAGTGTAGTTTGTAGGGTCGCCTGTGGTCCATTTCAATAAAAAACAATCTTTTCTTCAAAGTGACCGAAATGTTACCTTACAAAAAAAAAGAAAAAAAACATGGGCCGTCGGAGGCAACGTTACTCGACAATGATTCGCCGACCGCGCCTGAAGGGCCGGGAGCAAAAAATGTAGATGTTTTTTTATCCTTTTTTTGTAGTTTGTCTGACTAGCAAGGTTAGCTTGCCGCCTGTTCAGCAATTTTCTCATTTTTGTTTGAAGTCCTCTTTCATAGTCTTCAACTGAGCATTCGGGAAACGTTGTTTGCTGTGGTGGCGGCATTACCGTAACTTTGTTCGGTGGCTGACAGTTTCAAATGTGAGTACTGTTAAAATATTATCACGGACTTAACCTTAACAATTCATGCTATGTAACTTCTTCTGAGTCCCTCAGATGGGGTCATTTGCATAGAGCTTTGTTTGCGATAAAAAGTGAATGTGACAAGACAAAGCATCGCCACGAGATGATTAGAACAGCGTTTTTCAGCCAGAACCAGAAGCGCTGTAAAGATGTAATTACATTTCATTATACGTGCCTGCTCACGTGTCTGGTCATTGACACCTCGGCCATTCTGGCTAATGTATACACGCCCACAGCTTAACGGGATTCGATAAACTACCCTAGCTGCGCACTCGACGTACCTGTTTCTGTGTTTTACGGCACACTTGTTTCCTCTCGTTCCCCTGTCTGCCACTCTGGGGCATAGCTGCGACATCTTACTGGGCGCCGAAAACAGATAGCATGTCTAAAAAACACGTGTGTGCTGATCAACACAAACAAAAACATATAGAGGGCAAGCAATCCAGCTAGAGACCTTTAGGAATCCAGCTAGAGACCTATAGACCCATCCCCAAATTACGCCCTCTTCTGGCAGAGTTTGAAATACCGCACAGCTGCGTGTGCAAAAGACACCATAAAAAATGGAAAGCCGATCGCTTATATATAGTTCACTTAAGAACAGTATTATACAAGTAGTAACCTTGACACATTAATGGTGTCTTTTGCGCACGTCACTGTGCAGGGTTTTCAGATCTGCCTTAGGAGGGAGTAGTTTTGGGATGCGCTTATTGCAAGTATCTCGTACTCAGAAAACGCTGAAGGAAGCGCTAGGTCAACATTCAAAGGTCGGGTTGGAACCGGTTCGAACCGGTTCGCGCTTATTAAAACCGGTAACCGGAGTGATATTATTTGCGGTACCCTAAACCGGTACCGAAACGGAACAAAATACAATGCCAGTGAACACAAACCCGAACCGAACCGAAGTAATGACCGGTTCGACACCCTGATTTTTACTGATAGACAAGTAGAAAGACAACACACATTGTTCCCCACGTTCACACGCACATCTTCTGCCGATGAGTACTACCATAGCCTCCCCTATACTGCCAAAGCCTGGGACACCGCCACCAGACGCGGCCGACGAAAGTGAAAAGGTAGAGCGGCAGACAACGGATGAGAGGAGAGTCATGTAACGGGCGCCTCACTGCGGCGAGACGCCGAAACACACTTCTCCTGAGCAATGGAAAGTCTGCTCGTGCTCTTCGCGTTCCTCGCGATACCGCTTCTTTTCTCGTCGGGTTTGAAAAACCATGTTTCGGGTCCTCGCCGCTGCAAAAGCTGTGCGCCGACTACAGGTTCCCCGAAAAATGCTCTGTGCTACCAGATCCTCGCGCTCCAAATCTGCGACCGGGCACTCTATGGCTCCGTCCCCGACCTGTCAGGCTTTGTGAGTATAGAGGAGGCTATGGTTCTACACATTACTGCACGCGCTTGACCTTCATTGTCAGTTTCAGGAATTTTAGCTCCTTACTAGACAACACCGATGACGCTGAGCTAACGCAGCTGTTTCCCCCACTGTGGATGTGGAATGCCTCAGGCACCTCACGTGACACTTTTTCTTTGTGCCTTCTCAAAATCGTGGTGGTATTGAAATACGGTTTTGCACAGGCACTCTTAACAGTGAACTGAAAGGTTCCCTCCCACTGTGGCTTCGAGAGAGTACCCGTGCTCACGGAGCCTATCGTTCAGGGAGCGTCCGGTCTGCCCTAAGTAGGTGCGGCCACACGAGAAAGGAATGCTGTATACAACGCGCATTGCCCATAGCACAAACGACTTTACGTGCTTCTTAATGCACGTTTCTTTTTTTTTTTTATTCCATCTGCTTTCGTGTTGACCCGGAGAAAAATCTGACTCATTTTTTGTGGGGCCGAAAGAAGCACTGGAATTCCGCAGTGGTTCCCCACATTTTTTTTTTAATTATGCGAAATTTTGTGT
Source organism: Ixodes ricinus (assembly GCA_037355805.1). Classification (NCBI taxonomy): domain Eukaryota; kingdom Metazoa; phylum Arthropoda; class Arachnida; order Ixodida; family Ixodidae; genus Ixodes; species Ixodes ricinus. Next base: position 14,388 of record JAZHYW010058583.1, read on the forward strand.
AAATTTGGGATGATCACTGGAGGCTTCCTTTCCACACCACGCTTTGGGGACTGGCTGCCATTTGTTCTCTTGAGCAGTGTACCTGCCACGTCTGACAGCAGTGTCGGTGGAATTTCTGAGACTGTCGATTCGCAACTTGAAGCTGTCTCCTAGAGTCTGGAAGCAGGATTTCTTCAGTGCTGAGCCTAGACAGGTTAACGGAATGCTCCTCTTCACAATTTTTGAGTGGGCCTACTTGTGGTCAAGCATACCTTTCTTAGATCTTCGGCTGCACTTCCAGCAGACATGGGAGTCTCCTAGTTTGATGGAAATGTTCAGGTACTGGAGCAACCCTTCTTCTGAAATCTTAAAAGTGAACGGAAGGTCTAACCCCCACCCCCAAAACTCAGCAAATGTCTTCACCACTTTGTTAACCTGCCTGTTTAGAAGGTTCACCTTGTTTCTAGAATCACTAAAAATCGTGAACGTAGACGATTGCCTTCCTGATACTCGTGCCGCTTAACGCTCTTTCAAAGTCATAGTCCACTTCGCCCAAGTAAATGCCACTTAAAATAAGTAAATGTCACTTTTAGTGCCTTTTCGTGCTGTTTTGTCTCATCGTGTCTAACAACTATAAACTAGTCCAGCTCTCAACCTTATTATTGTATCTTCTAATCAAGCGCAGGCAGAAACTGCGCTCAGTTTTTCCCCTATAAATGCATTACCGGAAGTCAGTTTTGGACTGGTAGCTCTCAGCTTCAATTTGCGACAACACACTAGCGCCATTTGAACCTCTAGCGAACATCATACTAACTCTATTATGGTGGCTATAACGGGTGTTAGCGTAGCTCCATGGTTGGTGTTACCAGGTGAAATACAAAACGTGTCTTTCAACCCAGACAAAAAAACGCGTTCTAAAGCAGCGACGAAACAATTGCTTTATTGGCAGAGCACGAGCATAAAATAAAATAAACCTTTAAGTCGCAGTCCAACTGCTTACACGTCAATCAAATGACGCTGTATTCGCTGCAGACATGATGTCATATGGGGACACGCCTGAAGCATGTTCGAAGCCCGTTTGCTTCATCCATGCTCCGCACATATCTGCAGGCAGCTTTCGTATGACCATTGTGATAGGACCTTCACACAGGAAGATGTATTAGCTGTGCGACCGAGGCTTTAAACCAGGGTTACACTGCTCACACATTATACAAAACATTGTCTGCAAACACAAGCCACCGCAATATCCGGGGTTCAAACGCCGCGTACCAAGTTTTGTCCTTAAACTCATAGCCATTCGGCATTCGAAGCATGGATCTCGCGGTGATCTCGCGCTCCAATCTGTTTGCAGTCTGTCTTTTGTATGATGTATAAGCAATGTGACCCCGGTTGTTTTTTAGAGGTTTCGGTTGCCCCAGGCCAAACGGCTTACCAGACATCGAGGGCCCCAATTAAATGTCCGGGAATAAATTTTAGGTTTCGATTGTCTCTTGCTTCGGTATCGACTCGCTGCACGATGATCCGGCATGCCGCGGCTGCGCTGTCGCGTTCCACTCGGATTCCACTCCGGGGAGAGAGGCCGCCATTATCCGCCGTCTAGACGACGCAACGGCCGCTCCCCTCAGTTCACTCCTTTCAAAAATAAACGGAATTAACGAGGCGATGCCGTGAGACAAGCAAATAACAAGACGCCAGACATAAAATCGCCCTCCTCTTCCCTCTCCCGTTCAGTGTTTGTGATTGGGAAACGAACAGTGTTTTTTTAACTGCTTGATACAGCTGCCGCTCCCTAATCTCCTTCTTTATCTTTCTCTTTCTCTCTCTCTTCTTTCTCTCTGTGTTCCTCTATCTTGCTCTGTGTCTCTTTCTCTTGCTAAGACACTTATACAGACTTACTCACGCACAAAACACAGACACACACACACACACTAAGGCTTAAACTAAATATGAAACATATATGTGCCCAGTTGTACTTATGCACCCCGTTAAATTAATGAACAGCTACGAAAAATAAACAATTTTATAAAACAAGCATCGGGAATGAGACGTTAATATTTTTATATGGGTAAAATAGGCTTAATTTATATTTAGGCAGCTCGAAGCCATCTTATCATAAAAGGAGGTGAGTGTGTCTCGGTTAGAATAATTGGGGTTGTGTGGATATTTAGACAGCGTGTAGTTGGTCAGCCAGTTCAAAGTGTGCGACGAGTCTCCCAGCTGTACATGAGACATTTAGCGAGTGCGGTACAACCGCTAGCCTGGGGTCTTTAACGTGCACCACGCAGTAGTGATACACGACCTCACGCCGGTACGATGCTCATCCAGATCGAAACGGGCAGGGTGGGTTTGAACCCAGGGATATATGCGGTACGACTGTCAATCTTGGAGACCTTAACGTGCACCCCGCAGTAGAGATTACACGAATACGCGTCGGTACGATATTACACTGTATCAAAGCGAGAGAAGTTGAATATTTCACAATGATTAACTTTAGCCAGTTCGTACCCTTGTCTAGACTCTAAAGCAAAACTTTATTCAGCTCATACTATTGTCTATAACTGGTCGCGACTTCAGTACACCTACCGGCGCAATGAAGTCACGACCGTCACAAAAGCCCACTCGCACAACCCAAACTAAAATCTAGCCGCAGTGATGAATGCATAAATTAGAGAATTAATAAGTAAAAACCAGTTCATTCTGTGCAATATGCTGCTTTGATTCCTTTTGGTGTTGGTGCTTTTAAGTTTATTTTATATCTGCGAAACTAGAGGGAAGCGAGGGACTTTATGAGGCTGTTTAACAGCTTTTTTTTCTTTCTCCCGTCATATATGTGCTGGGATGAAAAATAAATTTCTTCAGAAATTCAGCCTACGCACACCCTACCGCCAACCTTGCCGTTTTAAGGCAATGCTCGCAATTTAGAGGTTCCCGACAGAGGTTGCTAATTAGTCGTGTACATTGATGCACTGAAGCAACTCGCGGGCGGGTGGTGGTAACTTAAAACATGGACAACTCCATCCAAAACAAAACAAACACTGTTGGAGCTGCGTGCCATTATTCCGCAGGCAAGATGTGATTTACGGTAATAAGGGTGCACTAGGCAAGCGCGAACTGAACTAAAAATAAATCAATTCGCGAAGCACAAAAACTCTCAAATAGGATTGAGAAGAGAGGCATGCGGATGCAATTATATAATGCATTCGCGTTCCATTCTTATGTTTCTCTGAGTGTTCTTGGTCGGTGAACATTTCCCGCAAAAACATCTCGCAGTCCGCGGAAAATCTTATATTTACTTGTTTTTTTGTATGTGTTTACAAAAGAAAGCTTTTTTTTTGCTACTGAGGGCCGGTTGCACCAACGTTGCTTACGTTAACCCAAAGCGGCTCTTTTCCTAAGTCGGCTTAGGTGCCCTAAACCGAGCTCCAATAAGGGCGAGTTTAAATTCCGGTTGCACCAACGTTAACCCGGCTTTACAGACGCGCCTCGAGCTAAACGCTGGATTTGCCTAGGGAATGTAGGGACAAACAGAGCGAACTAGGGAACGCTCAGAGGAATGAATACGATTGGCGGAGAGGAATCACGTGATGTAAACAAAAGAGAAAAAAAACTGCCGTAGTAGCCGTCGTCGGCGTCTGCTTTTCGTTGTATTTCTTCGGTGAGTAAACGAATTAAAGGTCTCCAAATTCAGTAGGGTAGATTGTTGGGCTAGTTGGTTTTGGGACTTTAACATTTTAGTGCTCAAACACAAGGACAAGTAGAAGAGAAACAGACTCCACAGTGTGGTGTCTGTTTCTCTTCTACTTGTCCTTGTGTTTGAGCGCTAAAATGTTTTCAAAGCTCCAAATTCAATCAGTTTTTCGCTTAACTTTCAAAACAGGAGTCAAAGCTTTAAATAAACACGAATGCTCTTTCCATCTGTGATTGTGTGTTTAATATCAGTTGATAACAGAATATTTTGACAGTGACAGTAGTTTTCGTGCTCACATTTTGAGATAAAGAAGCCATCGGGGCCCCAAATCTCACCGAACGCAAGAAGGACGCTCTACTCGCAACATCGCTGAAGACAAAACATCATCGAGAATAAGTAGGCAGGTAAGATGACTACTAAAATCAAGTCATGCCTGAGACCGATGAAGTTCAAAACAGTAACGAACTCGCTACGGCAGCTGCGAAAATGCCCGGAAATCGTCGAATAGAAGTCGGCGAGTTGTCGTCGCCACGAATAGAAGTTGTCGTCGCCACAAATGAAAGATAAGAGAGTAAGCAAAATATTCCTAAAAAGCGCGATCACCAGAAAAGTTACGGTTATGGAACGATACAGTTTTCTGAAGCCAAGATTCTACTCGCGAGACAAGGAAAATTCACTGAAGATTGTCTCAAAAACTCAGAAAACGAAAGAAATTGACCTTTCGCTGTTTTATAATTTAAAAGCGCCGCAATTTGATGCAAACGGCATAAGTGTCGAAAATCAGCTTATCGCCGAGATTATGTACTGCCACTATTCAACGCGCTGATCGGATTGAAGGATATGCGTTCCAAGTAGAAATAAACAAGCTGGTAAATAACAATACGTTACAGTTATGCGAAAGTCAGTAAGGTATACATATGAATAAGCTCGTTGACAGAATAACCAACGGGAAGACAGACGTGAGCCTCACAGCTGCGTACGTATCTCGGTTAGGGCTAACACGCACTGAGAGTGGAGAGCCAACTTGAAAACAGGGGTTGATAGACACTTCACGCGACAACATTTTGCATCCTTGTCACAATCGAAGGTCATTCTGTCGAGACTCTCACGCTGTTGTAGCCAAAAACACTTTGTAAAACCAATTTCGTCCACCGCGTCGACCGCCACAAACCAGCCGCCATGTTTTAAATCCAGGATTAAGAAGACACCAAAAGCAAAGCGCCCAATGTTGAGCGCTTACGATAAGCGTAGTTTAGTGCTGGGTTTAGCGATAAGCGATTTTGGTGCAACCGAACGAAACCGAAACTTAGCTTAGGTTCCCGGCTAAGCTCCGCTTTGCGCTAAGCGGCGTTGGTGCAACCGGCCCTGAGTGTGTGAATGACGCCCGTGTTGTGACAGAAACAATTAAAATTACTCTTGAATTCAAATGTATGCGTCATTCTCGACTGTTTGATGATATACGTGCTGATTAATCGGTTGAATACATTGATTTTTCTTTTTCGTGGTGTCAACCGAATTATTTTATTGTCACTCTACAGCAAATTCTATTTTGTCATTAGCCGATAAGAACTGCGAAGAACGAATCTTGAAGCAAATGGTGTGAATATACCAATTCACGCCCTACCTTTATTAAGTTGCCACAGTAGCTTTTTACATCACCGCCTTCTCATTCTAAAAAAGAACTAAAAAACAAAACAAAACAAAAATACGCTCGTACGCGCTAACAGTGTCTTGCAGTGTACATTAATACACTTTCAGCATCTTGGTTCAAATTAGTCGCAGCAAAAACTTGAAGCACTAGCTGTAGACCCCTTCGACAGCTGAAACGCACTTGCTGTTGAAGCCTTTGCCGTAGCTCGCGTTAAAATGAGCCAGAATATAAGCTAAGAATTAGAAGCTCAAAGACCTTCATGCTGCCAGCACAGTCGCTAGCGCGGATAAATAAAGTACCAAAACAATTGCGCTCGTGTTCTGAGAGATACGCGTACTTCAAAGTGAGGAAAAACGGAAGAAAAAGTCAAGGATAACTACATGCACGCAACACTCTGCAGTCCTTCGATATTTTCGAAACAAAACATAAACCGACCTGTTAGAATACTACTAAAATAAAACCTATAAATAAAAAAAAAACGCTCTCATCGATAAACTTTATCCGCGGAGCACAACCACTCAAGAAGCGATCCCTCAAGTAACCCAAAGTTTGCCGCGCTCCTTGGAGAAATAAGCTGCGTGACAAACAAGAGCGAACCGTCTAGGAACTAAAGTGCCACAACAAAAACAAAAACAAAAAAACACGTAGGAACCTGGTAAAAACATGTGCTGTGTGGGTGTGAGAAAGGCGAGACACAAGGCAGAGACGACAAATCGAAAGAAAAAACAAAAAGACGCTCGCAACGAAAGGTTACGATGTGAGGGGGAGAGGGGGAGGAAGGAGGGAGGGAGGGGGGGGGAGGCAGGAGGCGTATACAGCCCAAACTCCGAGAGACATTGATCGATATCGGGCCTTCTCAGACCGGATTAGAAACATCCCAAAGCGGCGAGATATTGCTGCTGCCCAGTGCACCGCCGCCACCTCTAGCGCGCCCTTCACTGCTCTTGGTTTTTGGCCGCCGTACCTTCGCTAGTCCCGGCTTCGTCTCTGGCCCTTCTAACTCTTGATCTTGGGCCCGGATCTGCGTCGAACCAGCGCGCGCGGTTCGGAACCGAAGAGTTCTAATCCCCGGGGGCGACATCTCACTCAGCAGAAACGGGGACTTCTTGGAACGAGCTTTGACTGGAAGGAAAGGCTGGGTCCTCAGGTTTTCGTCTCTGAAAGGAGAAGGGGGATGGGAGGAGAAAACCGGGGTCAGGTGGACCATCTAGTCTGGGATATCGCAAGCTTAGTGAATCGGGAGGTGGGGGAGTATCGGTGGATTAGAAGAGAGGGAGAGAAGGGGGGGGAGGGCGAACGGTGTTTATAAATATTGGCGCGTCTTGTCTGGTCGGGGCTATGAAATAATGTACACTTGTGACAGATGCAGTTATCAAAAGTTTTCGCTTCCAATCTTACTGCCTTCGTAAGAATTTGTGCAAAATACTTTATAAAATAAAATCGCTAAAAAAACGACCGACATGTTGAAGGACGACGAACACAACAGAAGGTCTTTTTGGTGCTTTGTAGTTGTCCTTTAATTTGTCCGTAGTATTTTTATCGTTTTTACCCTATACAACGAATGACCAGCTAGCCCAAGTACAAAACCCTCCTGCGCGAAGTACATTACTCATCTGTGTAAAAACGGTCCACTGCATTAAGTGGAGATTGATCGAATAAAAACGTGTATTTTGCACGAAAGGGAGAAGCCTCGTTTATTCGTGGCGTGCCCCGAAACGAGGGGATGAAGTGGGCTTTGTAAAACAAGAAATTGAAACAGGCAGAAGCCACATCTTCCCCCTTCCCGCGACATCATTTACACAACTTATTTCTAACATTCTGGGACCTATAGTTGCCCAACACGTGACATTAAATCTCCGGACGCTTGCACCAGGTGCATTTCAATTTAGAAAAAAAAAAACGACTAATTGAAGCGCATCCAGTATGATCAGCAACGGCTTAAAAATACATTAAAACGGTAGTAGGCATTACTCGAGGGTACATCACTCCTTCTATGCACATATAAAAGCAATGATTAGAACATACGACGACCTTGTATATAGATCGGGTTAGGCAAACAACACAGAGGCTATAATCACTGAGAACTTAAGAAACGCAGGGTGTGGCTTATTACGTTAATTGTAATTGCTTCGTGATTCGTTCTTAGGCGTCCTTCTCGGCTAATCCAGCAATCCCATTGGCTGAGGACCAATAATAGGATGCTTGAGACACGACACGCCCTGCATTCTTTAAGTTGTCAGTGACTATAGCCATCCTAGCCAAACCTGAAGACGCACTTATCAAAAGCTTAAAAAAAACTCCGAAGCCCGATATTCTCGCGGATGAAAAAGTATAGGCAAACGTAAAACTAAAAATAAAGGCTTGATCGTCGAACTTGAGCCAGAAACGAAAGAACGAACGAGCGTCCAGAAGAGCATCAGCGAGCGACGTCGTGTCGGCGTGACAGCTGGTTAACGCGAGAGTCTCTGACCCGGCAAGGCCACGCTGGGCTTCTGATCTACTACACTCGATTTCTCGAACATAGGGCCTAGAATGTTCGAGCGTCGAACGAGGGCGAGACTGACTGGGCAAGGGCGAGACTGGCCTACTTATCTTAGCTTCGTTCTTTTTTACCCGCACCTGTTGCACCGGTGCAGAAAAGTCTATGGCAGTTTACTTCCGGTATGTGTATCGAGATACGACCGGAAGTACACCAACCCTACTCTTTTCTGCCCTGGTGCGGAAATGCAGATAAATCGAACGAAGCTCTTTTACACTCGGTATCGCGAGCATTCATCCTAGAGTGTGCGAGAGTCGTAAATTCGGGGTGAGAGCAAACGCGAAACTTCTAGAAGTGTGGAGTAACGTTTCCTTTCAGCCGTTCACGCGGCAATATTTATTACGAGCCACGGGTAAACTAAAGAGTGACAAGGAGCGTAAAAAAAAACAACGAGAAAATACACCGCGTACGTTCCCTGCAGTCAACCCACACGCACACGCGCAGCCCGAACGCGCGACCGAGTTAAGCTCGTTTAGGCTCTAAACAGCGTCAACGTAACGGTGTTTCGAAGTACCATGCATCAAACAAAACGCGGTGCTTCCCTTTGACAAACTCTGGACCCCGTGTTGCAGCGCGCAAAGTTTGGCGGCGGGGCTTGTGCCGTGCCGTAGCCTATCTCGCGCGACCCCAAACTTGGTGTCGCAGCGCTTGCCGAAGCTCGCAGAGGGTGGAACCATAGTGTCCTCCCGAAGTTCATATTAATTAGGACCGTAGCACGATGAACTGGACTACGTGGTGTAGAGTGCGCGCGCCGCTAATCTCGCGTGAGGCTCCGAGACTGGAACTTCGGTAAACAGGGCGTGAATTAAGGGTCCTGGATGGTCTTTGAAGTTGTATTTCACAAACCTCCCCTCCCCCCCCCCGCGCTTCATGTTTTTATCCCTTATTTGGGTTAAACATAGAGGTGTTCATAAATACCGCCGTCAACATTGGAAACTTTGCTCAGGCACTTGGGCGCTTTATTCGCGGCGCTAATATTGATTTTTACTAGCATTGATTTTAAGAGCGTCAGTCTTTCATAAGTTACTTAAACTCTCTGCGTTGCTTAAACTTTCAGCGGCAATAACAGGAACAAAAAGGCTCATTCATGCATTTGTGTTAAGAAAGGTATAAAACTATATTTACGAAGAACACGGCGGTTTTCCGTTTACGACTTTGCCAAATTTAATTAGAATTTTGTTTTATGACATACCATTGAATGTTTTCGGGGCGATTTGTAAAAGTGGTCTCATTCTCATTTTTTTTTCAAAGGACGGTATATGCCGAAAATAATACCCGGAGAAGGGGAACAAGCGGGACGAAAGTCATTTTCAAAGTACCGCTAAAGGCCCTCGTCCCCGGAACGTGACGTTACAAAAGGAGTTTTCGGAATCTGTGCTCACGCGCATATTCTGCGCCTATCAAAGCTATGCACGCGCACTCTCGCTGTTTTTAAAGAAAGGGCAGAGGACAATGTCAGGACCGCTCGTGGTCATGACTAGGTGCCAGTGCGGGGGAATATACCTGGCAAGCTTGTGATTGCACTCGCGACCCTCGAGCGCCACGCTCTTGGCGGCCGAAAGATATTGACAATAATAATCCCTGGACAACGGGAACAAGGGAGACAAAGGACAAACAGAAATCTCCGAACACAGCTAGATGATTGGTGCGCGACAGAAAAAAATCCGCCTGGTCCTGGTATCGAACCAGGGACCTCCCCATTTCCAATGGAGCGCTCTACCAACTGAGCTATCCAGGAGTTAGACGTCAGTAGAGCAAACGGGTTTTATCAGCTGCCACCAGTCTAACACCAACAAGGATGAAGGGGGTGCATTTTAAGCTCATGATTATAATGCAATTAATGCAAAGGTACAAACGAACTGGACAAGGATCGCTGTAATTTCTTGTCCCCCTCGCTTGCACCTTTGCATTATTCTATTATAATCAAAAGATACTCTTGTGACGTCACGACTGGTTGGAGATTTTTTCGTGTTTTCTCGCGTTTAGTTACACCTTCGGGTAAAACTAACGTTATATTCAGATTCACGGGATAAACCTACGCTAGAATCAACCTCTATCTCATTTTTTTTAAAGAAGTGTTGCAGCTTCCTTTTAAATCTCCCCAATAATTTCCACGGGAAAGCCTCGCGCGAAAAAAGGAAACTGGCTGTAGAAGCTATGCAGAGAAGCCCAACGAGAGCCCTCGCGGCGCACCGCTGAGTTTCCCGCTATCAGATTTACGTTCCCCATTTGCAACGGTAATCGGACGGCTGACATTTTTCTGTGCCATTGGGCACGCCCCGAGGGAAACATTTCATTATTTTATATCTCGTTTTTACTTCCGCAACTGCTGCTGCTGCGTAAGTTGCCGCAACGCCGTTCTCAAACCCCGTAGCGGAGCACTGATCAGCAAACACCGAGTCCAAAAAGCAACACGCCATTCGTGTTTACGTTTATCTATATAATGTTTTATTCGAGGCTAGAATAGTACTTAAGGCCAAGCCCGTTGAATAATAACAAACTAGAAAACACAAGGTTCGCGTTTTACGTTAGAAGTCAGGACTTGGTCAGCGTTTTAAATTTTCTCCGGAATATATTGTTTTTAACGCGACGGAATAAACAACCTGGCTTCATTGCCGAATTCAAGCGTGATAGCGACGTGCAGATGGACTAAAAATAAATTTACTTTTTTCTTTCTCAGTTTTCATACCAAGATTTAGTTTGAATCCACTCGGTTTGTCTATATTTTATCTTTAGCTCTTCTGAACGCATCAATTTTGCACGGAGAAGCCTTAAATCACCCGATGCCGTAAAATAAAAAAAGAACATTTATAGAGCTATTAAGTAGTAAATAAAAATATTTAACTGCTTTAAAAATACAGACTAGTATTTGGAGCACTTGAACTCTTCCGGTCAAGATGTGGGGGACCGCCTCTTCATGAAACACCTCCTTTTTTATCGCATGTTTGTTTAAAACACGGTTCTTTGTCTCAATATACCTTCCTTGGAACGCGGCAAAGAAGAAAAGAACTACAGGAGGACGTTTAAGCTTTGCCTTTAAGAGTGGAACGCGACAGCTAAATATAAACCCCCGCTAGTTCTTAAGCCGTGCAAGCGAGTCTGCGTGGCCTAGTCGGTAGCTTGTCCGACTCGCAACCGAAGGCTCGTGGGTTCTTCGAATTTTTCCATTGAAGCAAATAAATTACCTCATAAAGTGAAATCATTTGAGACATGCGGCGACCTTTAATTCTCGTTGCATGTCACGTTTTAATCCCTCGTTATTCCACGCGTGACGTCACGTGAGCGTTGTGAATAATTTGAAAGTCCCGCGCGAGGTCATGTGGCCGTGACGTCATGATCCCAACGACCAATCACGATTTTCCCGTCCCACGCCACCGACACCGGTTTCTCTGCGACAGGAGCTCCCGAAAGCTATCGCGTGAAAACGCCAAAAAGCCGGGTCACGAGTTTCATGATTCTTCTCGCGGTATATCTCGGTGCAAGTGCGCTCTCTTCCGGAATTACAGGCGCCAACAAGAAAACTGGGAATGGTTGACGGTACAGTACCGACCGGTTCTTCCATACTGTCTAAAAACGGAATCGTCTACAGCTGGTCGAGTTGGGCTGGGGTTTAGTTTCCTGATTAAAAAGTACCGCGGAATTCGTTATTCATGCAGCAGACACGTTCCGGATACGTGCGCTAGTTTTCAGCTGGCAGGCGCTACTAACTGAGCATCGAGGCACATGGCAGTGCAAGATGTTCGCGCTTTCTATTTTCTTCTACATATATTTTTTTATCTACAGTACCGAGCATATAACTCCCTTTTTTCTCTCTCTCTCTCTCTCTCTCTCTCTGTTTCTCTCTATATACTATATAGATACTCTTTCACTTCCTGTTTCTTTACCCATTTTTCTCCCAGATATAAGGAGAGATGAACGCAGGCAAACATACACAGTTCGAGAGTGAGCAACGAACATACAGTTAATAAAATGTACGCTAGAGCTTCAACTAGCACTAGTGTCTATGACTTCGGGAGGCAATTGAAGCAGACAGCAACCAGTCCACATCTGCGGTTCTCCTGTGCATTCCTATGGTAAAACGCGCGTGCATTTTGTCTGTTCGACAGAAGATGACGTAGATTACTTTTGCGATTTGGGCCTTACCAAATAGTATGTACCTTTATCAACGTTGTAAAAGTGTAATTTCTTTAGTTACAGGACTTTCTTTTACCACCGAACGATGTTAAACTTCGCTACATTTCAAGCCCAAACCTCTGTTCCATGGCAGGCACGTAAATACGAGCGACGATTCAAGAAAAATAACGATCGAAAGGAATGTAGAGTGTGTTCAAGGTTCGCCAGAATTCCGGTGGTGCTTATATATTGCAAATATTTTCGTCCTGCCAGTATATGAAAATGATTCCGTCGAGCATCTTTAAGAGCAGTTAAAAAAACATTCAAAACGTAAAGAATAAAGTACGCTGGGCTATAAAATGAGTGTGTTTTTATTACTTCCTTTTCAGGCAGCTTTTATCGGGCACCTGTTCTCTGGCTTCTCCCAATTTTTCAAAAATTTTGAGCGTGCGGGTTGTGTTTTGAACGCAGAACAAGCATCGTCGCACATATTCACGAGCAGAAAGAATAAAGCGGTACTTATTTATTGCAAATTGCACTATCTTACGTGGCTTTTAATTTATGTTAATCATCTACGTGCACAAGGAGTTACTTATCCAGTCTTACTGCGCAGTTCTTGCCGTCTCTCTTGGTTTTCCAGATGTCCTTCGTTCTTTTGGCACGTATATCCCCCATGCTGGAAAACGCCGACGTCGTGTTCGCGCTAACAGTGTCCGACAGTGCACATAAATACCTGTACCAAGACGTTTTAGCACCATTTTTAATGCAACAGATTTGAAACAAAAACACCGTAACTGACCAATTATTTCGTCGGCCTGACTGAGAAATGTTCCAAGCTACCCAGTACGTACGAATTATTCGCTGATATTTGCTCTTATAATCGACCGCAGGGAGAAAATGCACTCTTTCCTTTCCCATAGAAATGCATTACCGGAAGTCGGTTTCCGACTGGTTGCTGTGTGCATCAATTTGCCGCAGCACAGTAGCGCCAGTTGAACCTCTAGCGTACATTAGAAAACTCTATAGATCCGAACACCCATTCAAACCTGTGCGACCTGAAACCTAGGGAAAGGAGCGGACGAGAGAGGGCGTCAGAACGCCGAAAATTGGTTCGAATGATGGCAGACGCAAAGCTAGCCGCCATTGTTTCTACTCACATAGAAACGTAGCTCTCAAGTTCTGAGAAGCGCCCCTGGCGAGAAAAATCGGATATCTGTAGGTCGTGTTTTTGTTGCGCGTCGCACTGCGCCTTTTCAAACGCTCTGTTCGTGCCTGCGGGTAGACACTGACAGACGCTCGTTTACGCCCATGGATCGTGCCTGATTGGACGCTAGGATGCCGCTTCACGTCCGCATGAAGTGGTCGCGTCTCGCGGACGCTACATCGGAGGGGCCTCTTTTGTCTTCGCGCCTCGTGGAAGGTGCAGTGTCCCCTGGACGCGTGAAACAGGCCTATTACCAAACGCCAGCGTCCAGCGTTCAGCGTTCGCGTTGGAACACGTTCGACGAGTACAGTAGAGATAAAGGCAGCTAGCTTTATACCCACTAATCATTCGAACCAGGGCTCGGTGTGCCGACATCTTCGCCCGCTCTTATCTCCCCCTCTCTCAATTTCTACCCGCATAGTCAGGCCTAGAACAGAAGTAGGGGAAAAGGGCCTAGAACAGAAGTAGCAGGCGGGCAGAATTAACGGAACACCGTTCCTTTAATTCCGACCGCGCTTTGCTGCCGGAAGCAACGCGCCATGTCAGTAGAGTCTTGTCGACGATGAACCGGTTAGCCCCCGAGACGAATTAAAAACTCGCCGGAACCGATGCGATTCGCGCCGGGAACAGGCTATTTCCTCCAAATCGCATATAATTGCAGGAATAGAACCCCCTCCATCGAGTCGATTCGAAGACCCGTAAAGGTAATCTCTAGATGACTACGATCATTTCTATATAAAATAGTAAAACAAAAACAAAAAAAGCGCAGGAGGCGCGGTTAGATGACCGCTACGTTGAGTCGACTCCCATCGCCATGCCGGCTACCCCTTCAAAAAAAAAACACACCCCTCGAGTGAGTGGGAGCGGAATTACACCGAGCAAATTCAAAAACCAATAAAACAAAAGCGTATAGTTTTCTACAGGGAAAGGAGTAAAAAATTAAAGGGTGAAAAAAAGTGACGAACAAAAATAGGGGGAAGAGGGGGCGTGGGAGGGTAGTTGGCCAATTCTCTTATCGTAGGTCGTTCCGTTATGAGCCACCGAACCGGCGACGATGGCGCTCTGTGGGACGGCGGGGGCAGGTCCAACCAAACGACTATGGCGTTTGGCCGTAACGACGGCATCATTACCCAGTCGCGAACTCCTCCTATTAAGGCCGCGATGTGTGCGCACGCGGCTGGGTGTTCTTTAATCCGGCGAGTTCGGTCGCGCCTTTCTGTTAATGTGACCACCGTCCGCGTAATGAAGGCTACGGAGACAACCGGTGACAACATTTGTGCGCGTGTTCGTCTTGTCTCGTGTGTTGAGGTACATAAAATAAAGAATTTATTTATTTATTTATTTATTTATTTATTATTTCTTTCTTGTGTCCGGGAACAATCGAAAGCCTGAGTGCTGGTACACACAAATACACTTACGAAAAGGAAAGAAAAACAGTTATTCTAATAAAGCTGAATGCTTAGGGCATTTTTGAACGAGCGTTCACTGTCGAAGATATCAATCTCAGCACTGAGTGTATTAAAACTATTTTGAATGCGCAACATGGGGGAAAGGGAACAAAGGTTTTGCACATAGAACGTGTTGGGGTTGCGACTGCTCACGCGTGGAACGGATAAAGAGAGCAGAGACACAAGTTCAGAACAACTTAATGTTCCATGCACAGCTTTGTGCAAAAATACATAATCCCGAAAATTTCGCCGAGCTACTAATGTCTGCAAATTCATCCTGTGCAACATTGACTCGTGACTAAAAAAATCCGGCGACCGTAATAACGGTCGTGCACAATGCGTGATAGCTTCCTCTGAACATGTTCTAACCTCTCAGAGCCTGCCACACTCAAACAGTTCCAGACTACGGAGCCGAACTCAAGTTTTGAACGCACAATAGAGGTGTAAAGCCTGACAAGACACGAGGGCTCCTTGAAATCGCGGGTTATTCTCGAAAACAAACCTAAAAGTCGGAAGCATGAACGCACCAAATTTGACACATGCGCGTCAAAACTGAGGGTGGAATCCACATAGACGCCCAAATCCCGCACACAATCCACTCGACGTAATGGGTCATTATTTAGCTTATACGAAAAATTGTGAACACATTTTTTGCGTGATAGAGTAATGACAAGCGTTTTTTTCCTATTTAAAAGCAAGTTTTGCATCTCACACCATAACGAGATTGCAGATATGTCTTTTTGCAAAAGATCGCAATCAGCATCCGATTTGATATGTCTGTAGATCTTAATGTCATCGGCGAACTGGAGCAATTTGGAATGTTTTACACAACGATAAAGGTCATTAACAAAAATATTAAATAGCAAAGGTCCCAGAGTAGAACCCTGGGGAACACCAGAAGGACATATGTATGATCTCGATAACTCACCGCCAACACGAACTCCGTTAATGCGCCCAGACAGAGTATGTTTTTAACCACAGACATAAAGACAAAGACACTACATACTCTGACAAAATGAATGAAATGGCATCAGATGTAGGGTTCGTCAGAAGGTATGTTGATGACATCATTATTTGCACGTTTAAGGATGGTTTATCGGAATCTCTGGAAACGTTGGTAAGATCAACGGCCCCGGAACTACAGTTCACGAGTGGAAAAACCTGAAGAAGGAGTGCTACAGTTCTTGGACATACGCGTTCATGTTAGGGATGGGTTGTGCTGGGAGTACGGGAAGATAACGCAAAAACCAATACTTTCCAAACATAGCTGTCATTCAAAGATCGTCAAGGCCGGAGTGGTCAAGTCACTAGTCAAAAATGCGTTAGATAGTCGTGCACACATTACATCATTCAAGCAGTACAGAGACAGTGGAGGAGACTAGAAGATGCGGGGTATCAAAGGCATTCATAAAAAGACAATTGTCCATAAATATCAAAGATGTGAAGAAAAAGCTAGAAGCAGGAAACCGGAGAGCTGTTATAACGTATTATCATGAAATATCACACAACTTGAAGGCGTGTGCCAAGAAGTTTGTTGTCGAGACCGTTTTTACTACAGACTTCAAGTTGAGTAGACTGACGCCATTTCAAAACGGACATAGAGGATGTCAAAAACAGCACCGTGAAAAGTCAGTATCTTGCGAAAAAAGTGCAGTATATGAGATACCGTTGGCTTGTGGTTTCAAATATGTAGGACAGACTTCAAGATGCATCAATGATAGACTAACTGAGCACAAACGGAACGTGAAAAACAAAGTGTCGAACTCGGAATTGGCTACACATATTCAGGAATGTAACAATTGTGAAGTTGACTGGTCAGGAACAGAGGTGCTAGACAGAGAATCTAACGACATGAAACAAGTAGTAGGAAACTATCAGAATAAATACGTCGGGAAATTGCGTCAAGTCAAGCATCAATGCAGCTTAGAAGCCAGTCGAAAATGTTTCTCAAAATATAATAATTTTTTTTTAAACGGCTGCTTTTTTTTTTAGCCTGTTTTTTAGAGGACATTGATAAGGTCTTGAAAATAGAAGATCTTTGTTGGTTGTAATGGAAAGAGAAGCTATCTGTGTGCGTTGGCAGTAACCTTTTGTCGCGCTGTTGTTTGTCTGTTTTGTTCGGAATGGTTTTGTCAAGAAGTCACTGTATGAAGTGTGTGTTTCTAGATTGGCTTTTAGGAAGGTTTTTTGTTCTTTTGTCTTTTGTTCGGAACGTCGGTACAGAGTGCAATGTTCTTACTTTGCGGTTTAGAAGGCTCTCAGGGAAGGGAGAAATGTATCGGTGAGAGGTGACGGTGACCTTGGGAGATGGCTATAAAAGCTGTGAACGGAATAAAATTTGTTAGCTGAGTTTGAGACGTTTCGCCCTGTCCCCTTTTTTCTGCCCTACAATTTCTCTTCATTTTCCTTCCCAGTCTCAGGATTTTGCAAACATCATGATGAGGCAATTATATATTTTTCAACGCGTCGGTGGTTTTGTTGTGCATAGTGTCTCTACATTTTGGCTCAGGACGATTTTCGCGTTTTGTTCTGCCCACATTTGCTGGAGACGTGAG
Source organism: Ixodes ricinus (assembly GCA_037355805.1). Lineage (NCBI taxonomy): Eukaryota > Metazoa > Arthropoda > Arachnida > Ixodida > Ixodidae > Ixodes > Ixodes ricinus. The sequence continues at coordinate 31,565 of JAZHYW010058583.1, forward strand.
CTCGGAGCGTAGGCAACTGGCCCCCTTGCACGAGAACTGGCGCAGCCGTGCGCGTTCCAAAGAAAGCTCGTGCAGAGAAAAACAAGCAAGGGACCAGGGATGTCAAATTCAGGATATAGAAAAATACCTCACTATCGAAGCGCCACAACACACGATTTCTCGCATTGTTGTACAGGCCTGGAAGGCGATCCCACCGCCATCTGTTGGTTCATAATCACACTAACCAAGAGTGGGGTTGCACCTTAAAACGCCAAAAAGCCGGGTCAGCGTGTTTCATGATTCTTCTCGCGCTATATCTTGGTGCAAGTACGCTTTCTTCCGGAATTACAGGCGCCGACAAGAAAACTGGGAATAGTTGACGGTACAGTACCGATCGGTTCTTGCATGCTCTCTAAAAACGGAATCGTCTACAGCTGGTCGAGTAGTGGCTAGGGTCTAGATCCCTGATGAAAAGCTACCGTAGAATTCGTTATTCATGCAGCAGGCACGTCCCAGATCCGTGCACTAGTTTTCAGCTGGCAGGCGCTACTAACTAGCAGTCGAGATCACGGTGGTCGGACACATGGCAGTGCAAGATGTTCCCGCTTTCTATTTTCTTCTATATATTTTTTCATCTACAGTACTGAGCCTTTAACTCTCTCTTTCTCTCTCTTTCTGTTTCTCTCTATCTATATATAGATACATTTTCACTCTCCTGTTTCTTTACCCATTTTTTCCCCAGATATAAGGAGAGAAGAACGAAGGCAATGATACACAATTCGAGAGGGAGCAACGAACATACAGTTAATATAATGTGCACTGGAGCTTCAACTGGCGCTAGTGTCTATGCGACTTCCGGGAGGCAAATTGAAGCAGACAGCAACCAGTCCACTTTTGCGGTTCTCCTGTGCATTCCTATGGGAAAACGCGCGCGCATTTTGTCTGTTCGACAGAAAATAACGCAGATTACTTTTGTTATTTGGGCCTTACCAAATAGTATGTACCTTTATTAACATTGTAAAAGTGTAATTTTTTTAGTTACAGGACTTTCTTTTACCACTGAACGATGTTAAACTTCGCTATATTTCAAGCCCAAACCTCTGTTCCATGGCAGGTACGTAAAAACGAGCGACGATTCAAGAAAAATAACAATCGAAAGGAATGCAGAGTGTGTTCAAGGTTCGCCAGAATTCCGGTGGTGCTTATATATTGCTAATATTCTCGTCCTGTCAGTATATGAAAATGATTCCGTCGAGCATCTTTAAGAGCAGTTAAAAAAACATTCAAAACGTAAAGAATAAAGTACGTGGGCTATAAAATGAGTGTGTTTTTATTACTTCCTTTTCAGGCAGCTTTTATCGGGCACCTGTTCTCTGGCTTCTCCCAATTTTCAAAAATTTTGAGCGTGCGGGTTGTGTTTTGAACGCAGAACAAGCATCGTCGCACATATTCACGAGCAGAAAGAATAAAGCTGTACTTATTTATTGCAAATTGCACTATCTTACGTGGCTTTTAATTTATGTTATCATCTACGTGCACAAGGAGTTACTTATCCAGTGTTACTGCGCAGTTCTTGCCGTCTCTCTTGGTTTTCCATGTCCTTCGTTCTTTGGCACGTATATCCCCCATGCTGGAAAACGCCGACGTCGTGTTCGCGCTAACAGTGTCCGACAGTGCACATAAATACCTGTACGAAGACGTTTTAGCACCATTTCTAATGCAACAGATTTGAAACAAAAACACCGTAACTGACCAATTATTTCGTCGGCCTGACTGAGAAATGTTCCAAGCTACCCAGTACGTACGAATTATTCGTGATATTTGCTCTTATAATCGACCGCAGGGAGAAAATGCACTCTTTCTTTCCCATAGAAATGCATTACCGGAAGTCGGTTTCCGACTGGTTGCTGTCTGCATCAATTTGCCGCAGCACACTAGCGCCAGTTGAACCTCTAGCGTACATTAGAAAACTCTATAGATCCGAACACCCGTTCAAACCTGTGCGACCTGAAACCTAGGGAAAGGAGGGGACGAGAGAGGGCGTCAGAACGCCGAAAATTGGTTCGAATGATGGCAGACGCAACGCTAGCCGCCATTGTTTCTACTCACATAGAAACGTAGCTCTCAAGTTCTGAGAAGCGCTCCTGGCGAGAAAAATCGGATATCTGTAGGTCGTGTTTTTGTTGCGCGTCGCACTGCGCCTTTTCAAACGCTCTGTTCGTGCCTGCGGGTAGACACTGACAGACGCTCGTTTACGCCCATGGATCGTTCCTGATTGGACGCTAGGATGCCGCTTCACGTCCGCATGAAGTGGTCGCGTCTCGCGGACGCTACATCGGAGGGGCCGCTTTTGTCTTCGCGCCTCGTGGAAGCTGCAGTGTCCCCTGGACGCGTGAAACAGGCCTATTACCAAACGCCAGCGTCCAGCGTTCAGCGTTCGCGTTGGAACACGTTCGACGAGTACAGTAGAGATAAAGGCAGCTAGCTTTATACCCACTAATCATTCGAACCAGGGCTCGGTGTGCCGACATCTTCGCCCGCTCTTATCTCCCTCTCTCTCAATTTCTACCCGCATAGTCAGGCCTAGAACAGAAGTAGGGGAAAAGGGCCTAGAACCGAAGTAGCGGGAGGGCAGAATTAACGGACCACCGTTCCTTTAATTCCGACCGCGCTTTGCTGCCGGAAGCAACGCGCCATGTCAGTAGAGTCTTGTCGACGATGAACCGGTTAGCCCCCGAGACGAATTAAAAACTCGCCGGAACCGATGCGATTCGCGCCGGGAACAGGCTATTTCCTCCAAATCGCATATAATTGCAGGAATAGAACCCCCTCCATCGAGTCGATTCGAAGACCCGTAAAGGTAATCTCTAGATGACTACGATCATTTCTATATAAAATAGTAAAACAAAAACAAAAAAAAGCGCAGGAGGCGCGGTTAGATGACCGCTACGTTGAGTCGACTCCCATCGCCATGCCGGCTACCCCTTCAAAAAAACACACCCTCGAGAGAGTGGGAGCAGAATTACACCGAGCAAATTCAAAAACCAATAAAACAAAAGCGTATAGTTTTCTACAGGGAAAGGAGTAAAAAATTAAATGGTGAAAAAAAGTGACGAACAAGAATAGGGGGAAGAGGGGGCGTGGGAGGGTAGTTGGCCAATTCTCTTATCGTAGGTCGTTCCTTTATGAGCCACCGAACCGGCGACGATGGCGCTCTGTGGGACGGCGGGGGCAGGTCCAACCAAACGACTATGGCGTTTGGCCGTAACGACGGCATCATTACCCAGTCGCGAACTCCTCCTATTAAGGCCGCGATGTGTGCGCACGCGGCCGGGTGTTCTTTAATCCGGCGAGTTCGGTCGCGCCTTTCTGTTAATGTGACCACCGTCCGCGTAATGAAGGCTACGGAGACAACCGGTGACAACAGTTGTGCGCGCGTTCGTCTTGTCTCGTGTGTTGAGGTACATAAAATAAAGAAATAAGCGAAGGAAAGGAGGAGGAGGGATCAAATTCACCATGTTCCTTAGACGGTTTGAGTTTTTGGAAGCAAGTTATCTGAAAGTTACAACACCAGCCCTTTTCACGCTTAGGCTTCAACAAGAACCGAGAAGATATGCCTAATTTGTTTTTATTTACTTTTTTAAAATTATTATCGCGCATCTTGATATGTCGTAGACTGGTAAAAAGTGGGCACGAAGAAAACACGCGTAATAAAGTCTCAGACACTACTGCGTTTCAGACCTTGTTCCTTTCGCTTTGTTTGGGCAGTTTCTTCTTACCCATTTCGGATATAATATATACTATATAAAAGTACTTAGTGTTCACCAGCTAGCCCGCAACTACATCATCGCTTCCATCAACTTATCTAATTCTTTTTAGGGTTCGAGCAAAATTGCGTCTAATTAGTTCCGAAAAAAATAGTTCGTGTCAGTTAATTAGAATAGAAAAAACAAAACCTCGATTTATTTCGAAAAAAAATAATCTTAACCTACAATACAATCGGTTTGAATCAATCTCCATTATTCAGCATTTTTAATCTGATACAGGCTCACTTATAGAGCTACAACTTATATAATGCTGACGACGTATACAGCTAAAAAATTCCCACTCGGTACGCGCTCCAGAAAAAAGAATTAGAGTCATCGGCCTATTCGTGTACAATCTCCCGCAATATACAAGGCCCACTTGCCGAAGAGACAGTTTATGCGGCGGTGCTAATCACACTTTGGCCATAGATACTTTATTCTAAGAGAGAAAAGAGATCAAGGTTTTATTTATTACCTCACACCGAGAAATGTGAGCCAATTCAAAGCGAATCCAGCGCAGCCGACTCAAACCACCTCTTCGAATGGGTCTTTCTTATTGACAAAGACTGTACTATCGCACGCGTAGCGAGAGCGATGCCTAATATCACGCAGGGTAACGCGCCCAGCCGGTAACATAAACGCTGCGTGTTCCCACAAAGGATTGGGACGTCTCCGCTTTATGTCTCCGGCTAGGCCAGAATCAGCTCAAACGAAACAGGCAAACTTGCGTCAGAACGCTTCCAAATGGCCGAAAGCAAACTTTTCGCGATTAATCGAACCATAATTAATTATCGGAAGCGAGCATCCGCCCAAGAAGACAGTCGTATTAATATCCGTAGTAATGGGCATTACGTACAGCAATAAGGCATTTTTTTATGCATCTCTCGTACCATTCCGTGCGCTGCTCTCGCTATCAAAGGAGCAGTTTTATGCCACGTTTTCCCCGCATATTGAGGTACATTCAGGGTTAAGGGGGCAGTAGATGGCTATCGAGTCTGGAGCGAAATTACCGAATGAGGACACTTCGCTAATGAAGAGTGCCGCAACGGAGGTCGTGAAGGGAACGACCCTCAATTCAATAGGTAGGAATATCTGAAGAGTTCTACTCAAAAAAGAAGAAATAGGTGCTTAAATGAGGCGCACGGAAAAGAAGTTCGGTCCATTTCGTTCGCCGAATTTTCGGAGCAAAAAAAAAAAAGGCTTCTTTTTTGCGATTTTTTTTGTGTTACTTGTCTATACTTTGTTTTCAAACTACGTCCGAGCATAGAGGACGCTGCGATCCAATGGAATCGATCAAGCGGTCGTCGTCTTTGTATGTTTGCTGTCGCCGGTAGAACCAATGTCGCAAAAACAAAGCGCGGAAACACAATGTCGGTAAGAATTCTTGCACGTTTTCAGTTCAAAATATGTCCTAAATAAAAAAAAAGCTCTCTATAATAATGACCGCACCACCCTCCTTTTTTTAGTTTTAGCTCAGTGTCAAATGTAGTTCAAACGAAGGTTTATATTCTTGCTCAGTTTGGGTCATCGCCTTTCACAAAATTAACGCTAAAACGACATTATCAAATGGAAAGGTCTACATCGGCCAGACGGGCCGATGCATTGATGATCGAGCACGGGAGCACGCGCTATCAGTGCAAAAATAAATATGGCTCCCATTTGCGATGCATTGCAACATTTTTGGCTGTGTTCCGCGACTTCAGCAGATAAGGATTCTGGGAGACAAGCCGTGATACTGCTGCGAGTGATCTTTTGGGGGCGTTTTTTTTATCGGAAAGGTGGGACGGTGTGCTGTCGCTGACACGTCAGGTGTGCTTCATGGAAACGAATTTAAGTTTTTGCGCGAACGCCCCCCCCCCCCGGACTTAATAGCTGATATTGAACATTGATAGGTAGATAACCATACATAGGAATTGCGCCCAATGTGGAGCCCGGTCGATATGTGTGTGCTTCCTGTCGTCCGCAATATCATTGGCCCCGCCACAAGATGTGGATTCTGCAAGGATCGAGTAGACGGCGTGTGGCAGTAAAAACCATCGTCACCTGGGATTCATGTCGGGGTCTTACGGAGAACCTGCCCACTGCACAGCGCGGCTTGCGGCTTCGCTGCCTCGCTGGCTCTCAAGAGAGAAGTGCACTTCGAGGTAACGACGTAAGTGTCGTGCCTTACCTACGGACTCACTGGGCTCAGTGTAAACGAGCAGACTGAACGCGTTTACGTCGCCGATTCAAAGGACTATTTCCTTCCCGACTAAGAGATGAGCACCGTCCCGCTTCAGCGACCTCTCGCACGCGGCCCCGAGCGTGGACTAGGTGCGGTGGTCAGCCGCTTCATGGGGATGTTGACAACAGCTCGGGCTTTCGCAAGAGAGGGTGGCGCAGGGTGGAATAATTCTGCACGCCTTTAACAGTTTTCTATCACAGGAAATGCCCGCCTGGAACGACCGCTTGCGAGAAGCTCGGCGTGGTGCCGCTCATGGATGACCCCACAGGGGAGCCCACCAGGGCAGGGCGTGGACGGCACGGCCTCCCCAGTCAGCCAATGCGGCCATCCTGGATTCAGTTGGTCCGACTCGCAGGACACCCAACCCTGGAGGCGGCCACCCCGGAGGAGGCACGGTAGTGGAGCCGGTTGGTGTCGACAGAGCCCCCTACCGAGCCAGGCGGGAGCAGGTCCATCTACCCCAGCCGTTGCGAACCTTCCGCGGAATGGGTCAACCCCTTCCGCTGCCGGGAGACCAGCTTGGAGCAGGCTTCCTGCCAAACGGTGGCCACGAGGACGGCATTTAAGGACTGGGGAACAGTCCACTTTGTCTCTCAACGTAGCCACGAGGGATCCGGACATGGGCCTGCGGGGCCAAGTGAGAAGATGAAGAGGACGGCACGGGGCAGAGCTCGGGCAGCGAGCTCGCGTATGGTCGGCGACGGAACGCTAAAGGACAAGGCGCTGCCTCCAGATTGTCCAACAGTAGATCCTTCGTACCCCGACCGGCTTTACAGGGGCGACCAGGTCATTCCGCGTTTCTTTATGGGAGCGCGCGGGCCAAGAAAAATCACGTGAACGGCTTGGAGGGACCGAGTGTTCTGCTAGGCGCCGCCCTAGCTCAACACCAAAAGCGGGGAGGCCGCTATGGAAGGCAATGGGAACGTGTGGAAATAACGTTGGTTTCAGATGATTTCTGTCGCATTTAATAGGCAGACGCTAATGCTGGCACATAGTGTGAATAGAATAAGTTAAAATGAGTCACTATATTATAGTTTTCTCGAGCAGAATAGTTAGTATTGTGAGCTAAGCATCAGTAGGGTGTACGAGGATGGTGCATCCAGTCCGCCTGCTGGAGCCCACTCCGTGATCGAAATAAAAAATCGAGTTAGATGCTCCGCAGGTGGGCCGTGACGCTCTTGGTGAATGTTCGAAGTGAGACACTGTTGATTGGTAGTGAACTGGTGACTGGCGGGAGGGGGGGGACCTTTAAAGTTGCACTGCACGGAGTGCGAAGGAGTTCTAGTGACGAAGCGTACGGGTTAAAGGGGCTGCAGTCCACCAGTGCGAGTACGCCGCAGGGAGGAGGCAAAAGGAAGCGAGGAGTCCGGTAGCAGAAAAGTGGCTAGGAGCCGCGTGGTCGCTACTTGACGTCGATGTTGAAGCGGGTCCCTGCCGACTCAACGGAGGAGGTGCAGTGCTCGATAGGATGGTGTTCAGAGGCCAAGTTGACGCCTCATAATAAGGTAGGAAGCGCGACGTTGCACCGACTCGAGGGAGGCAACAAGTTGCTTGGTTGCCGAATCCCACACCGAGCAGCAAAACTCCAGGATGGGCAACACCAGTGCTGTGAACAGCAATCTGGGCACATCGGAACTGGCTCTTCTTGTGGACCAAATGACGAAGCCAAGGAGTAACCTTTCCCCGGACATGGCATCTTAGACAAAGCGATGGAAATCGAAATGCTGGTCGATGATGACATCTAGGAGGTGGATATGCGTTGTTCTTGGGATCTCCACTTGGTTCAGGAAAAGTGTTGGAGGGTCGAGGGTTGGCGCGAGGCAGTGATGTGCATGGTAGCGCATTTGGTTTAGTTTAGGCGAAGTTTGTTATCGTTTGACCAGAGAAGAATGCGATCTGGATCAGCTTGTAGCTCTTTACCGAACGTACAATCGCAATAACGACGAGAAAAGTCCTTAAAATACAGCCGATTATCCTCAAAACGTCGCCGGTCGTGAAGCGGACACACACAGATACACACGCGAAAGCGTCTGCTAGTGTGGTGAGCTACAGAGCCAAAAACGCTGTGGCGGTTCAGCGAACTAGAGAAAGTACTAAACAAGCAAAAGCAAATGCGGCGCGCTCGCGCTGCCTCGGGTGACCTGGTCGCCCCTAATAAAGCCGGTCGTGATTCGTACCTTGCGTTGTGTGATCTCCTTTGGGGAGGTCGAAGCGGGTCCTGATCGGGCGGTGGCTAAAGTGGACACCCACAATTTGTGGTGCCGCTTTGCGTATTCATATAAGCTTTGCTTTTTCTTGAGTAAAAATAGCTGAAATTTAGAGCTTGTCCGGTTCACTTCGTGTCCCTGTCTTTGTTATTGCGCTATTTTATATGTTTATTTGTATGTACTTGCATTAAAGCTATCCATCAATGTTCTTGTTTTGTATTCTTTCAAATAAAAAAAACAGCATATTGCTAATGCTACGATAAACAAAAACGAGAAATCATTATGCGGATTTAAAATAAAATAAAATAAAAACAATATATGCACCTATGAATTGGCAGGTGCCAGTTGGAGATTTGCAACCAAATCCAGATCGCCGTATAAAGAAAGAAAAGAGTATAGCAAGGTTCAACGCTACTGCAGAAAAAAAAAAAAACAGATGACGGGAGCAAGAAAAAAGAAAAATACTCTTCAAATATCTGAGACCTACGCACTAGTGAGCCGCACCGCTTTTGAACGGGGACTAGCCATTTTCAAGTAGCGGCGTCCTTGCACGGATCGAACACTTCCACCTCGAGAAGCTCTCTTCTTTTGAAGCGAAGGATGCGGATCTCATCTCAAACGCAAACAAAAACAGCTAAACAAGCAAGAAAAAAAAAAACTAAGATGGCCCATAAAGTTTCAGCGATCGACAGGCGTCCAAACGCTAGAACCACAAACGCTCCAAGGAAATCGAATAATGCAGAAGTAAAAACAGAAAAGATAAACAAATCAACGAACACGAAACAGAGTAACGGGTAAATAAACTAAACTTATATGCGTCAGAAGTAGTCGGATAAAAGACCATCCCTTGCTTTACATACATATTGGAAGTCACTCGCTGTCTGGGTCCTTGAAGAAAAAAGCAAAAGAAAAAAAAGGAGGACGTTTTGAAGTAGTCTGAGGAAGGCAATGACCTGGTGCTGCGGAGGCAGCGAAGAGAGCGCCATGTCGGAGGAGTGTGCGGCGAACTTAGGGGCGTCTCGCAGCGCTAAACGTTTATGAAAGCGCTAGCTTCTTTTTTTTCTGTTTCTTAAACAAGCGGTTGTATGCGTTTTTTTATTAAGTATTTTGTTTTTAGTTTCGAACACAGCGCAGCCCGTTTTTCCACGCGCTCGTTGCTGCGTCTAAAAGAACGCGTGCATTGATAAGATTGCTTATGTGTATTTTGATCGCAATATATGCACTAGCGGGAGTCAGTTTTAACATTCTCGTCAACGAGCTGAACGCGAAATATAACACCCGTGGTGCATTTGTACAGTACAGGTCCATATCCTCGAAGAAAATAACACTCCTAAGTCACACTGTTGTACAAAGCCGGGGTCACACTGCTTATACGTCATACGAAAGACAATCTGCATACAGATTCGAATGCGATACACCGCGAGACCCGTGCTTCAAATGCAGCGTTGCAATGAGTTGAAAGAGAAAACTTGGCACGCGGCGTTCGAGCCACGGATGTTGCGGTGACTCGTGTTTCCACGACTGTCTTTCGGATGATATATGAACAGTGTGACCCCGGCTTCAGACGCACCGACGGAAATTTGAACAAAAAATACCGCATCGAAGAATAAAAACACGATAAATATAATCGTGTGTTTGTTGAAGTTACTAGGGACTTTGAGCAAACTGTTACCGTACATACCGTTACCCTGGGTCCGACTGCGCATGCGCAATTCGTACCGGCGTCACGTGCCTGAAACCATGTACCATAGCCTCCTATATACTGACAGAGCCTGGCAGATCGCCGCGAGACGCGGCCGCCGGAAGTGAAAAGGTAGGGTTGCAGACAAGAGGCATGTGCCGGGCGCCCCGCTGCGGCGAGACGCCGAAACATACTTGTCCCGAGCGATGGAATGTCCGCTCGTGCTTCTCGCGTTCCTCGGGCTACCGCTTCTTTTCTCGTCGGGTTTGAAAACCATCTTTCGGGTCCTCGCCGCTGCAAAAGCTGTGCGCTGAATACCCGACTTCCCGAGAAATGCCATGTGCTACCAGATCCTCGCGCTCCAAATCTGCGACCAGGCACTCTATGGCACCGTCATCGAACTGCCAGGCTTTGTGAGTATACAGGAGGCTATGCGCAGAGTCAAGCAGAGAGCCACGATATGCCCGGCACCTTCACTTTCTGCGCCCTGATTACTTCGGGGGCATCTTCAAACGACGTCAACGTTCGTCCAGGTTGTACTTCTCAAAGCGGAAGTCTTTTGAACGCTTCGTCCCGCGTACTGGTGATGTTCAATAGAACCACTGTCGCTGACCGACCGTCTTGCCAATTCTTATTTGTGTAAGAATGCAGTTCCCCAAATTTTTGACACCACAACGCGTCGGTCGAGCAGTAGCGTGTCATATAACACGCTGTAAGCCATTGCCAATTTCCAGCACTCCAGGTGAGCAACACAAAGTCTGAGCACGAAAAAAGATAAAACAAACTTTCAGCCTTTCCACTCTGGTGAAGAAGGAAGACCAGCGAAGCTGTACTATTATGGGAATGAAGTAATGGCCGGCCACAATTTGGCAAGCCAGAGTGGAAATGCTGGAAAGGTTGCCGCCGTCGCTCATAGATGGCGGTAGCTGTCCAGAGTTTTGTGTCATCGTTTGTTTGCTGGCGGACAAGATCCTGGGGAAACTAGCCCTTAACAGTTCCGCTGTAAAAGGATGCAGCTGTCCGTGAGCACGATAGCGGTGCTCGCCACTGGGGGCAGCTTTTCATGGCATATCAGAAGAAATAAAGAGGCCACGTGCATAAATTTGATCGGTTCCCAAGATGCGCCAGCTCAAGAACGCCCATAGCCTTGACCGCAGTGCCAAGAAACGCTGCCCCAGAGTATCAGTATGGTGCCTGGAACGCTTCTCCGACTGGTGTATTTACCGCGTCCAAAAACTGGTCCCTCGATTTCCTCCTGATGACGTTATAGAAGTGTCATGCTGTCGCCAGTCGCGATCCTGGCGGCGTCCCAACAGCTGTGGTCTATGTGGCAGACGCCTGTACTGCTGCAGGTCACTCTCCAGTGTGGCAGCCCACGGAAGTTTCGGCAGCCAGAAGTTGGGACGCAGCGACGACAGCGACACCCGCGTCCGCTCGTGCTTTTCGCCAGCATTTCTACGATCAACCGCTAGGATCGCGACGTCCGAGAGCGTGACACTCCGGCTTTTATGACGTCATTTGTTGCCACTTCGGAACCACTTTTGATGTATGGGCGGGATTGGACGCTGACACACCAGTCGTACACGCGCTCTAGGAACCATAGTATCAGGAACCAGTTTATGACGATCCTTAGTTTTATCCTTATTCCACTTTATTGCGCCACTACTTTTATAAATTATCCACTTCCGACGACTTTTGTCACCAGGGTATGCTCCAGTCGAGCTCCGGTACCACGGTACGACTCCTCGGTATGCTAATCAAATTTTGCAAGATTTGAATGGTACGCGGTCGCTCATGCGCAGTCGGGCCCATGGTAACGGTAGTACGGTAACGTTTGTACGGTAACGGTTTGCTAAGAGTTCCTACTATTTGTCGCTGACGTTCCGGACCGCTTATCTAGTTGACGATTCGTTATTAAGCGTTGGCATCCAGTGAGAAAGTAATGCGCAAGGACAGAACGCCGTGACGCATCTGACAAACAACTTTGTGGACTTAGTCAAAAACATAGATACAAAAAAATTCTTATCTAAAACTTTATTTACGTATTCCTTCCTTCGTCCCGAGTTAAGGCTGAACTCTACGCAGCGAATTATGCGATAAATAATTGACGATTTTCGCCAGATGGAACGCTTGCTTTGCGCGCGACGTTGCAGCCACTGGGCTGATGCCAAGCGCATAGCAAAAGACGCCGGGCAAACTTCGTCAATTTTTCGCGGCATATCCGCCATATGGGAGCCTTTAAAGCAACACCACCTAAGAGTCGGGTCGGGGATCTACCAGCTATGACGTCATTCGCAGGCCTTGTCTTCTAGGTGGTGTCAGCTACATCGTACCCCGAGGGCAGCGTGTGCGACAACGAGGCTCCATCTCGTAAAAATTCATCGCTCCGTTTGATTAACGAGCAGCGAGTGAAAGACGCGGTCGTGGGAGAAAACGGGTTTGTGGAAACAGCGCCATTGTGGAAAAGCCGTTATTCAACCTCCGGGTCATTAACAATGGAACGCTTTTCCCATCGAGCACGCACGGGGAAATGTGGGGAGGGATAGGTAAGGAGCGAGTGAGATCGAAAATGGCGGAGAGAGTGCACGTCAAGTGGGAAGGAGCGAGATACATGCTGGGGCAACGAGGGTTCAGGAAACATTTAGGAGAAATTAAAATATTAACGGAACAAATATTGTATTTTCGCTACATTTTGATGCCGAAACAAGGGACGTTACTTAGTTACTTCCGGAGGAGAACGCGTGCAACACAAGTACCCAACCTAGTTCTCACCCCAGCTCACGCATGTAATCTGCACAATGAGAAACGATACATCGACCATAAAATAACGTGCACAAGGTATGCCAGTGTAGCCACAGTTATCCCTGAATGAACGCAGTAAAAAGCGAGGAAATATTAACGATGACAAATATTGGGAGCTGCTACTGCTTCATTAAAATGACCCCTTCAGAGTAACAAAAAAATCACTTGTTACTTTTGAGTTCAGGTAATACGTTCCTTTTTAATCGCAGTGACGAGTAGTAAACTTTGTTACTTTTTTGAGTGAATAAGAAGTAACGGTATTCAGTTACTTCATTTCAGAAACGTGTACGTGTCTAGGCGGCTGCCTCCATTTATCGTCGTGGCTGCAGCCTTGGAGAAAGCGGAGACAGCCGTCTCTGCTGTCTCGGCGAATCCGGTGTCTCGGAGCGTCGGCGGCAGCCCTCTCCTCGTCACAGCGCAAAAGCGTGACAGCGTGGGCGAAGCGGCGCGCATGCGTTCATTTGGACGCAGGTTGTCCACGTGAATGGGAGAGTATTTGGTGCTACGTAAGCGCGCTGTCTGATGCAACTAGGCGTAGTAGAATGTATTCTCCAAGCAAAGTATTTGATAGAGCTATCAAAAGCGAGATAATGAGAAAGAAAGAGAGAGGGAGGGAGAGAGAGAGAGAAAGAGAGAGATAAAAAAGAGCGTGAATGCAAGTCCGTAGAAAATTAAGAGCAGAAATAAGAAGAACGAAAAGGAGAATGCAGTAATGGGAGGATAGAAGGGAAGAGAATAATAGGGGGAGAAGAAGGAGTGAAACAAAGAAAACGATTTCGGAGCGAAACGAGCGGACAGAGTAAATTAAGGCAGCCGCACGACGTCGCATCGATCAATGCTGGCAGCTCGGCGCAATTAGGCGAGTATCAAGCGCTTATATGTATATCCTCCCGAGTCGCTTTGGGAAGTGAGCTTAGCTGGGTGAAATCAGCGAGGTCGTTTTGACCTAACCGCACGACCTGCGTGCAGCTCTCCAGAGAGTGTGCATTACTGAGCTTCTCTACGTTATGAATTGTGCCAACGAGTAATAGTGAGAGTGTGTGTGAATTATGAGGTGAATCGAAAATGTGTGTATGTGAATGAACATTGAGAGCTACTGATGTAATCTACGCGCGCGTCTTGACGGGGTCTCAAAAGGTCACACGCAGCGCTATCAAAAACTACGGATCCGAGATAACTCTTTTACCAAATGTAGCTTTCAAACTGGTACTCACTTTTTACAACACTACCCAAAACGCTTACAGCGGGGTTTAAACTCAATTCCACGTATATAAACAGAGTTGTAACAGACACAACACAGATAATAGAGTCAAGTCTTCAGTGCTGTTCACGGCACGTCATACTTTCATAACCGATGCATTCATTGAACTAAATTACGTCATATTGTCACAAATGGCAATTGATGAGGCGACGAAACGCTGAAGCAAACTACGCGTTTAATCGGGCGAACCTGTGACCAAACAAGAATAACGGTCGAGCGGACGATAACAGGCGTCGATGGCAGCGTAACGGCAGGACCGAGCGCTGGTGGAAGGCGGTGTCGGCGCGGCATCTTTTAAGCCTCCTGGGAGTCCAGAATATTCTGTCTGGATCCTTCTCGGACTCTACATTCTGAACATGAACAAACTAGACTGTTCTTCAACCTTCTCGAATATTCTGCTAACAGAAAGCAAGGTAAAAGAGCATGCAGTGCCGGGAATCGAACCCGAGCCACCTGCGTGTGAGCCCTGTGCGCTGCCGTCTCGGCTACGTAAGCGCGCGGCAATATTCGAAAGCCTAAACTGAATTAGACAGCATGTGAGGTGGGCAAGGAAACACGTAGAAGGTCACTAGCACATTCACTGCGCAATGAAGCGACTTCACATACTACGTGTACGGCGCATAACGTCACCAAAAACGCGTCTCACTGCAGGTGAGAGAAGTGGCACAAAACTTTGGGACGGAGTGATCACGTGCGCGATAAAACTCCACCCCTGCACAACCCAACTATAGCCCTTTAGGCAAAACGTGGAAATTATTTACTCGAAGATCTATCTGAATCTGTGCCAATGCGTTTAGACAACAAGCTATTAGACGCAACTAATAGTCACACTGAACTGATTGATGGCACCATCAGCTCTCACAATCGATTAACGTTGCGTTGTTAAAGGGACCATGAAATGATCTTTTAACTCCTTCCTCCTTAGCTTTCCTTCTCAGCTCAAAATCGAAATAAGAAATCAAGTGGTCGTGACACAGTATTTCAACGGATGCGATGACTCCAAGCTTCCACCGTGATTTGTTATGCACACCAGGCAACTTGTCATTCGCAAGTGATGATAACTGCCCTCACGACACTCATTGGCCGCGAACACGAATCCAAATATTCGTCGATGGACTGATTGTTTACGAGCGCACATGTCCGGGTGGCGCTGTGCTCTTGCCCAATGGGTGAGATGGGTTCGGCTGACGGGCTTGGACACCGTGGATGCATCAGAGTGAAAAGACGGAGAGCTTTCGAAGGAAGAAAAGGTAAGAAATGATTCGCTATATTTTTTCTTCAGATTTTCGTACCAGAAAGCAGGTTCTCGGCTTTCTACCCTCGTGTAATAGTTTTCTTTTGGCGCACAAAACGATACACGTTTAGTAAAATCCCACTCTAATAATCTAATATCATTTACCCCAGCCAAAATTTCGAAGCTCAAAGTTCATAAGGCTGATACAGCCAACATGATTCAGCAGCGGCGTCTGCGCGCGCGCGCGACTATAGAACTTGTCGCTTTAGCCTGGGACAGCCCTGCCACGTCTCGCAACCTCATATGTGAAGGTTAAACTACACTTCATATTCAGCTAAAAAAACCTTTATATCTTGATCGAATCTGATAATCTCGGAAGTGCACAGAATATGTATGCAAATGAGCAGATCACACGTTGTGCGTGTGACGTCACAAAGTCACGTGACGTCCTAGTGTTTTATGACGTCATGATGTCACGGGACACCTTGACATTATGAGGTTTCTACGCGCCTCCATGATTCCTATTTTTAATATATCATTCTGGAATTTCGACATTGGAACCTAACAGTTTTTGCATGGAGGCGTATAAACAATACGTTTTAATAACAAAAGTCTCTCATCCAAATGCTAGTTGCCAGTATGATGCTTCTAATGGAACTTGGTTTTGAGCTGCTCAACCTACATATTTTATTTGTTTTTCAGCGTCTCTTTATTAGCGCAAGAACCAAAATAATATTTTATTCTTACCGAATCGCCTTCGGCTTTGTGCAATGGCGTGCACAAGTGTTAGTACGTGGTGGCTGAAAATATACAGCACAGTAGTAAATGAGCCCTACTATAAATTATATTAGCTCGAGTAGAACCGGTTTCCTATAGTTTACCAGACAAACATTTAAAAAAGTTGCGTAATAATAGTAGAAAGCAAAACTGACGAGTAGCTTGGGCAAACAGTTGTGCCAGTTAACGGAACGCGCTCTGGCGAAAACGAATGCCTTCGTTTAAACCTAATTTAAATGCGATAGAAAGACGGAGTGGCTGGGTGTTACGCAACTGCTTAGTGAACCGGCGAGCGTTGCTTTTGTCTGGTTTCCTTGCATCTCAAATGTTCTTTAAGTTCTTTTTTATATTAAACATCCGCTCATTTGCATATCCGTTTTTCAAGACGTCTGTTTACAAGTGCGATTGGTGTGGCGTGTTAGCGCGTTTATTGCATTTTCGATTCTTATACTGTCGAGACCGGTTATAACGAAGTCGGTTATAACGAAAAAGCGGCTGCAGCGAAGCGATCACGAGTTCCCATTCCCTTTTGCTAGCGTTCGATTATAACGGAAGTCGGTTATACCGAAATAGCAGATATAGCGAATTGATTTTTGATTCCCGTTGACTTCGTTACAACCGGTTTCGACAGTAAACATTCATGTCAGGATTTTGCTGTAGCTTCACTACACGGCTGATACTGTCTTGTTCTATAGCGCAATAAAGTAACAATCACAACTTCACTTAATACGTTTTATCATATTTCGTCTCCCTTTAGTCACAACCCCAGCCGACGCTTAGATTCAATGCAACCAATCAAGCAATGACAAAAGTGCTTCGTCATGGCGCTCGTTGATTTCGTGGGTTTGTTATCACTGGCTTCAACCAATCACGCGCACAGAAAAGCGTAGGATCACGGCACCTTCAGTCCGCGTGATTGGTTCATTGGGTCTTAGCAGACGAACAAAGACGACGATCGCCGTGACGATGCACTTTTTGGCGCTGTTTGATTGGCTCTGTTCGAAGCGTGCAGCGTCGGCTGTGATCGTGCTTAAAGGGAAACGGAGTATACAGGGTGTGAGCGCAACTTCCGGCCGCCATGACGAGGGAAGAAAATACTTCCGGTTCTCTTATGATCACCTTGTGTATGGGTAGGTGC
>JAZHYW010058584.1:0-30730 GCA_037355805.1 Ixodes ricinus
TTTCACAAAACTCCTCCCCCCCCCCCCCGCTCCATGTTTTTATTTCTTATTTGCGTAAAACATAGAGGTGTTCATAAATACCGCCGTCAACATTGGAAACTTCGATCAGGCACTTGGGCACTTTATTCGCGGTGCTAATATTGATTTTTACTAGCATTGATATTAAGAGCGTCAGTTTTTCATAAGTTACTTAAACTCTCTGTGTTGCTTAAACTTTCAGCGGCAATAACAGGAACAAGAAGGCTCATTCGTGCATTTGTGTTAAGAAAGGTATAAAACTATATTTACGAAGAACACGGATGTTTCCCTTTACGACTTCGCCAAATTTAATTAGAATTTTGTTTTACGACATACCCCTGAATGTTTTCGGGGCGATTTGTAAAAGTGGTCTCATTCTCATTTTTTTTTAAAGCACAGTACGTGTTGATGGTAGTACCCGGAGAAGAGGAACAAGCGGGTCGAAAGTCATTTTCAAAGTACCGCTAAAGGCCCTTGTC
This sequence comes from Ixodes ricinus, assembly GCA_037355805.1. Classification (NCBI taxonomy): domain Eukaryota; kingdom Metazoa; phylum Arthropoda; class Arachnida; order Ixodida; family Ixodidae; genus Ixodes; species Ixodes ricinus. The sequence goes on from JAZHYW010058584.1 coordinate 498, forward strand.
CCCGGAACGTGACGTTACAAAAGGAGTTTTCGGAAGCTGTGCTCACGCGCATATTCTGCGCCTATCAAAGCTATGCACGCGCACTCTCGCTGTTTTTAAAGAAAGGGCAGAGAACAATGTCAGGACCGGTCGTGGTCATGACTAGGTGCCAGTGCGGGGGAATATACCTGGCAAGCTTGTGATTGCACTCGCGACCCTCGAGCGCCACGCTCTTTGCGGCCTAAAGATATTGGCAATAATAATCCCTGGACAACGGGAACAAGGGAGACAAAGGACAAACAGAAATCTCCGAACACAGCTCGATGATTGGTGCGCGACAGAAAAAAATCCACCTGGTCCCGGTATCGAACCAGGGACCTCCCCATTTCCAATGGAGCGCTCTACCAACTGAGCTATCCAGGAGTTAGACGCCTGTAGCAAAAACGGATTTTATCAGCTGCCACCCGTCTAACACCAACAAGTATGAAAGGGTGCATTTTAAGCTCATGATTGAAATGCAATTAATGCAGAGGTGCAAGCGAACTGGACAAGTATCACTGTAATTTCTTGTCCCCTTGCTTACACCTTTGCATTGTATTATAATCAAAAGATACTCTTGTGACGTCACGACTGGTTGGAGGTTTTTTCGTGTTTTCTCGAGTTTAGTTCCATCTTCAGGGAAAACTAACGTTATGTTCAGATTCACGGGATAAACCTACGCTAGAATCAACCTCTATCTCATTTTTTTAAAGAAGTGTTGCAGCTTCCCTTAAAATCTCTCCAATAATTTTTACGGGAAAGCCTCGCCCGAAAAAAAAAGGAAACTGGCTGTAGAAGCTATGCAGAGAAGCCCAACGAGGGCCCTCGCGGCGCACCGCTAAGTTTCCCGCTATCAGATTTACGTTCCCCATTTGCAACGGTAATCGGACCGCTGACATTTTTCTGTGCCATTGGGCAGGCCCCGAGGGAAACATTTCATTATTTTATATCTCGTTTTTACTTCCGCAACTGCTGCTGCTGCGTAAGTTGCCGCAACGCCGTTCTCAAACCCCGTAGTGGAGCACTGATCAGCAAACACCGAGTCCAAAAAGCAACAAGCCATTCGTGTTTACGTTTTTCTATATAATGTTTTATTCGAGGCTAGAATAGCATTTAAGGCCAAGCCCGTTGAATAATAACGAATTAGAAAACACAAGGTTCTCTTTTTACGTTAGAAGTCAGGACTTGGTCAGCGTTTTAAATTTTCTCCGGAATATATTGTTTTTAACGCGACGGAATAAACAACCTGGCTCATTGCCGAATTCAAGCGTGATAGCGACGTGCAGATGGACTAAAAATAAATTTACTTTTTTCTTTCTCAGTTTTCATTCCAAGATTTAGTTTGAATCCACTCGGTTAGTCTATATTTTATCTTTAGCTCTTCTGAACGCATCAATTTTGCCACGAAAGCCTTAAGTCACCCAATGCCGTAAAATAAAAGAGAAATCATGTTTATAGAGCGATTAACTAGGGAATAAAAAATTTAACTGCTTTAAAAATACAGATTTGTATTTGGAGCACTTGAACTCTTCCGGTCAGGATGTGGGGACCACCTCTTCATGAAACATCTCCTTTTTTATCGCATGTTTGTTTAAAACACGGTTCTTTGTCTCAATATACCTTCCTTGGAAAGCGGCAAAGAAGAAAAGAACTACAGGAGGGCGTTTAAGCTTTGCCTTTAAGAGTGGAAGGCGATAGCTAAATATAAACCCCCGCTAGTTCTTAAGCCGCGCAACCGAGTCTGCCTGGCCTAGTCGGTAGCTTGTCCGACTCGCAAATGAAGCCTCGTGGGTTCTTCGAATTTTTCCATTGAGGCGAATAAATTACTTCATAAAGTGAAATCATTTAAGACATGCGGCGACTTTTAATTCTCGCTGCATGTCACGTTTCAATCCATCCTTATTCCACGCGTGACGTCAGGTGAGCGTTGTGTATAATTTGAAAGTCCCGCGCGAGGTCATGTGGCCGTGACGTCATGATCCCAACGACCAATCACGATTTTTCCCGTCCCACGCCACCGACTCCGGTTTTTCTGAGACAGGAGCTCCCTAAAGCCGTCGCTTGAAAACGCCAAAAAGTCGGGTCGCGAGTTTCATTATTCTCCTCGGGGTATATCTCGGTTCGAGTGCGCTCTCTTCCAGAATTACAGGCGGCGACAAGAAAACTGGGAATGGTTGACGGTACAGTACCGACCGGTTCTTCCACACTGTTTAAAAACGGAATCGTCTACAGCTGGTCAAGTAGTGGCTAGGGTTTAAATTCCTGATTACAAAGTACCGCGGAATTCGTTATTTATGCAGCAGGAACGTCCCGGATACGTGCGCTGGTTTTCAGCTGGCAGGCGCTACTAACTGAGCATCGAGGCACATGTGAGTGCAATATGTTCGCGCTTTCTATTTTCTTATATATATATATATTTTTTTATCTGCAGTGCTGGGCATATAACTCTCTTTTCTCTCTCTCTCTCTCTCTCTCTCTCTCTACTATATATATATATATATATATATATATATATATATATATATTGTTAGGAAGGTGAAGACGACGACGGGGCAGTGGCGCGCACGACCATCTCGCGCCAGGCCCCACGTGCCGGCTCGGCCTCCATAAATCGTATGTGTGTTCTATCATCGTGTCCTGTCCTGTCCTTTCTGCTGCCGACAGCATCACCCTAACAGTATGGTGGAGGTGCGGAGCCATACTCATCTCCTTCATTGAACATCGGCGCCGCCATGATCCTGTGAACCCGCCTCGTTGAGGCAGTCATCCGCAGCAGCAGACCAAACACCAGCCCATGGCTCCGTCGTCCAGCCCCCGCCCAGACGCCATGACAAGACGAATATCAGACGAAGCCGACCGACGATCCCCCGCCCTATCCCCAGCCCCCGACGTTTTGACGCTTCTCAGAGACGTGAGTCCCCCAGCCCGGACCGTGCCGTCGTGTGGCTGGTGCAGAGGTCTGTGACGCTGCGGAAGAGGCCGAAATTCAACGTCTTCATCCTCATCCCTCGCTGTCGGCAGCCGTCCTTCGTTCTTCTGTGGTGTGGCTTCGTGTGCTTCATGTGTTCATTTATTCACCGGCCGGGTCGCCCTCTACTCAGTTCAGGGTGATGCTGTCGGCAGCAGAAAGGACAGGACAGGACACGATGATAGAACACACATACGATTTATGGAGGCCGAGCCGGCACGTGGGGCCTGGCGCGAGATGGTCGTGCGCGCCACTGCCCCGTCGTCGTCTTCACCTTCCTACAATATATCATATATATATATATATATATATATATATATATATATATACATATATATATATATATATACATATATATATGTTACAGGGTGTTTCACGATAGGTGACAAATTCCGATATCAAACTACGCGTCGCAACAAAAAAGCTTGTGTCGTTTTCGTCCCGGCCGGGGTTTATTTAGGAAAATTATTAAATCCGAGATAATTAAATTGTTAATTATTTTTGCGTAATTAACTTTTTTAATATCGGGTTTAAAAGCATAGTTTCAATTAGAAAATTGCTCAGCGTCATCGAAAAACACTAAATCAACAAATTGCAGAACGATAGAAGGCACGCGAAGCATATTACGGCTTTCTGAAAAACCTTACAAATTCGACGGGTTTTTAAGTTTCGGTTTGTTATCTTAGCGCATCTCCGCCCCGGCGGCACCGCGCCCCGTGGAGAAATAGTGCGACCAGCCTCTGCTGCGCTCTCATCGCGTGACGCAGCAGAGGCTGGTTGACACTATTTCTCCGCGGGGCGCGGTGCCGTCGGGACTGGAGATGCGCTCCGATAGCAAACCGAAACTTAAAAACCCGTCGAATTTGTACGGTTTGTTCAGAAAGCCGTAAAATGCTTCGCGTGCTTTCTATCGTTCTGCAATTTGTTGATTTAGTGGTTTTTGACGATGCTGAGCAATTTTCTAATTGAAACCATGCCCTTAAACCCAATAAGAAAAAAGCTATTTACGCAGAAATAATTAACAACATAATTATTTCGGACTTTAATAATTTTCCTAAAAGGCCTCTGGCCCAGAACCAAAACGACACAAGCATCTTTTTTTTGGTGCGACGCGTAGTTTTCGTAATATCGAATTTGTCCATCTTTCGTGAAACACCCATGTATATATATATATATATATATATATATATATATATATATATATATATATATACCTTTAACTACCTCTTTCTTTGCCCATTTTTTCTCCCAGATTTAAGGAGAGATGAACGCAAGCAGACATATACAATTCGAGGGTGAGCAACGAACATACAGTTATTATAATGCACGCTAGGGGTTCAACTGGCGCTAGTGTCTATGCGACTTCCGGGAGGCAGATTGAGGCAGACACCAACCAGTCCACTTTTGCGGTTCTCCTGTGCATTCCTATGGGAAAACGCGCGCGCATTTCGTCTGACAGAAAATAACGTAAATTACTTTTGCGATTTGGGCCTTACCAAATAGTATGTACCTTTATTAACATTGTAAAAGTGTAATTTCTTTAGTTACAGGACTTTCTTTTACCACTGAACGATGTTAAACTTCGCTATATCTCAAGCCCAAACCTCTGTTCCATGGCAGGTACGTAAAAAACGAGCGACGATTCAAGAAAAATAACGATCGAAAGGAATGTAGAGTGTGTTCAAGGTTCGCCAGAATTCCGGTGGTGCTTATATATTGTAAATATTTTCGTCCTGTCAGTATATGAAAATGATTCCGTCGAGCACCTTTAAGAGCAGTTAAAAAAACATTCAAAACGTACAGAATAAAGTACGTGGGCTATAAAATGAGTGTGTTTTTATTACTTCCTTTTCAAGGCAGCTTTTATCGGGCACCTGTTCTCTGGCTTCTCCCAATTTTCAAAAATTTTGAGCGTGCGGGTTGTGTTTTGAACGCAGAACAAGCATCGTCGCACATATTCACGAGCAGAAAGAATAAAGCGGTACTTATTTATTGCAAATTGCACTATCTTACGTGGCTTTTAATTTATGTTAATCATCTACGTGCACAAGGAGTTACTTATCCAGTCTTACTGCGCAGTTCTTGCCGTCTCTCTTGGTTTTCCAGATGTCCTTCGTTCCTTTGGCACGTATATCCCCCATGCTGGAAAACGCCGACGTCGTGTTCGCGCTAACAGTGTCCGACAGTGCACATAAATACCTGTACGAAGACGTTTTAGCACCATTTTTAATGCAACAGATTTGAAACAAAAACACCGTAACTGACCAATTATTTCGTCGGCCTGACTGAGAAATGTTCCAAGCTACCCAGTACGTACGAATTATTCGTGATATTTGCTCTTATAATCGACCGCAGGGAGAAAATGCACGCCTTCTTTCCCATAGAAATGCATTACCGGAAGTCGGTTTTCGACTGGTTGCTGTCTGCATCAATTTGCCGCAGCACACTAGCGCCAGTTGAACCTCTAGCGTACATTAGAAAACTCTATAGATCCGAACACCCACTCAAACCTGTGCGACCTGAAACCTAGGGAAAGGAGGGGACGAGAGAGGGCGTCAGAACGCCGAAAATTGGTTCGAATGATGGCAGACGCAAAGCTAGCCGCCATTGTTTCTACTCGCATAGAAACGTAGCTCTCAAGTTTTGAGAAGCGCCTCTGGCGAGAAAAATCGGATATCTGTAGGTCGTGTTTTTGTTGCGCGTCGCACTGCGCCTTTTCAAACGCTCTGTTCGTGCCTGCGGGTAGACACTGACAGACGCTCGTTTACGCCCATGGATCGTTCCTGATTGGACGCTAGGATGCCGCTTCACGTCCGCATGAAGTGGTCGCGTCTCGCGGACGCTACATCGGAGGGGCCTCTTTTGTCTTCGCGCCTCGTGGAAGCTGCAGTGTCCCCTGGACGCGTGAAACAGGCCTATTACCAAACGCCAGCGTCCAGCGTTCAGCGTTCGCGTTGGAACACGTTCGACGAGTACAGTAGAGATAAAGGCAGCTAGCTTTATACCCACTAATCATTCGAACCAGGGCTCGGTGTGCCGACATCTTCGCCCGCTCTTATCTCCCTCTCTCTCAATTTCTACCCGCATAGTCAGGCCTAGAACAGAAGTAGGGGAAAAGGGCCTAGAACCGAAGTAGCGGGAGGGCAGAATTAACGGACCACCGTTCCTTTAACTCCGACCGCGCTTTGCTGCCGGAAGCAACGCGCCATGTCAGTAGAGTCTTGTCGACGATGAACCGGTTAGCCCCCGAGACGAATTAAAAACTCGCCGGAACCGATGCGATTCGTGCCGGGAACAGGCTATTTCCTCCAAATCGCATATAATTACAGGAATAGAACCCCTCCATCGAGTCGATTCGAAGACCCGTAAAGGTAATCTCTAGATGACTACGATCATTTCTATATAAAATAGTAAAACAAAAAAACAAAAAGCGCAGGAGGCGCGGTTAGATGACCGCTACGTTGAGTCGACTCCCATCGCCATGCCGGCTACCCCTTCAAAAAAACACCCCCTCGAGAGAGTGGGAGCGGAATTACACCGAGCAAATTCAAAAACCAATAAAACAAAAGCGTATAGTTTTCTACAGGGAAAGGAGTAAAAAATTAAAGGGTGAAAAAAAGTGACGAACAAAAATAGGGGGTAGAGGGGGCGTGGGAGGGTAGTTGGCCAATTCTCTTATCGTAGGTCGTTCCTTTATGAGCCACCGAACCGGCGACGATGGCGCTCTGTGGGACGGCGGGGCAGGTCCAACCAAACGACTATGGCGTTTGGCCGTAACGACGGCATCATTACCCAGTCGCGAACTCCTCCTATTAAGGCCGCGATGTGTGCGCACGCGGCCGGGTGTTCTTTAATCCGGCGAGTTCGGTCGCGCCTTTCTGTTAATGTGACCACCGTCCGCGTAATGAACGCTACGGAGACAACCGGTGACAACAGTTGTGCGCGCGTTCGTCTTGTCTCGTGTGTTGAGGTACATAAAATAAAGAAATAAGCGAAGGAAAGGGGGAGGAGGGATCAAATTCACCATGTTCCTTAGACGGTTTGAGTTTTTGGAAGCAAGTTATCTGAAAGTTACAACACCAGCCCTTTTCACGCTTAGGCTTCAACAAGAACCGAGAAGATATGCCTAATTTGTTTTTATTTACTTTTTTAAAATTATTATCGCGCATCTTGATATGTCGTAGACTGGTAAAAAGTGGGCACAAAGAAAACACGCGTAATAAAGTCTCAGACACTACTGCGTTTCAGACCTTGTTCCTTTCGCTTTGTTTGGGCAGTTTCTTCTTACCCGTTTCGGATATAATATATACTATATAAAAGTACTTAGTGTTCACCAGCTAGCCCGCAACTACATCATCGCTTCCATCAACTTATCTAATTCTTTTTTAGGGTTCGAGCAAAATTGCGTCTAATTAGTTCCGAAAAAAATAGTTCGTGTCAGTTAATTAGAATAGAAAAAACAAAACTTCGATTTATTTCAAAAAAAATAATCTTAACCTATAATAGAATCGGTTTGAATCAATCTCCATTATTCAGCATTTTTAATCTGATACAGGCTCACTTATAGAGCTACAACTTATATAATGCTGATGACGTATACAGCTAAAAAATTCCCATTCGGTACGCGCTTCCAGAAAAAAAATCAGAGTCATCGGCCTATTCGTGTACAATCTCCCAGCAATATACACGGCCCACTTGTCAGAAGAGACAGTTTATGCGGCGGTGCTAATCACACTTTCGCCATAGATACTTTATTCTAAGAGAGAAAAGAGATCAAGGTTTTATTTATTACCTCACACCGAGAAATGTGAGCCAATTCAAAGCGAATCCAGCGCAGCCGACTCAAACCACCTCTTCGAATGGGCCTTTCTTATTGACAAAGACTGTACTATCGCACGCGTAGCGAGAGCGATGCCTAATATCACGCAGGGTAACGCGCCCAGCCGGTAACATAAACGCTGCGTGTTCCCACAAAGGATTGGGACGTCTCCGCTTTATGTCTCCGGCTAGGCCAGAATCAGCTCAAACGAAACAGGCAAACTTGCGTCAGAACGCTCCCAAATGGCCGAAAGCAAACTTTTCGCGATTAATCGAACCATAATTAATTATCGGAAGCGAGCATCCGCCCAAGAAGACAGTCGTATTAATATCCGTAGTAATGGGCATTACGTACAGCAATAAGGCATTTTTTTATGCATCTCTCGTACCATTCCGTGCGCTGCTCTCGCTATCAAAGGAGCAGTTTTATGCCACGTTTTCCCCGCATATTGAGGTACATTCAGGGTTAAGGGGCAGTAGATGGCTATCGAGTCTGGAGCGAAATTACCGAATGAGGACACTTCGCTAATGAAGAGTGCCGCAACGGAGGTCGTGAAGGGAACGACTCTCAATTCAATAGGTAGGAATATCTGAAGAGTTCTACTCAAAAAAGAAGAAATAGGTGCTTAAATGAGGCGCACGGAAAAGAAGTTCGGTCCATTTCGTTCGCCAAATTTTCAGAGCAAAAAAAAAAAAGGCTTCTTTTTTGCGATTTTGTTTTGTGTTACTTGTCTATACTTTGTTTTCAAACTACGTCCGAGCATAGAGGACGCTGCGATCCAATGGAATCGATCAAGCGGTCGTCGTCTTTGTATGTTTGCTGTCGCCGGTAGAACCAATGTCGCAAAAACAAAGCGCGGAAACACAATGTCGGTAAGAATTCTTGCACGTTTTGAGTTCAAAATATGTCCTAAATAAAAAAAAAGCTCTCTATAATAATGACCGCACCACCCTCCTTTTTTTAGTTTTAGCTCAGTGTCAAATGTAGTTCAAACGAAGGTTTATATTCTTGCTCAGTTTGGGTCATCGCCTTTCACAAAATTAACGCTAAAACGACATTATCAAATGGAAAGGTCTACATCGGCCAGACGGGCCGATGCATTGATGATCGAGCACGGGAGCACGCGCTATCAGTGCAAAAGTAAATATGGCTCCCATTTGCGATGCATTGCAACATTTTTGGCTGTGTTCCGCGACTTCAGCAGATAAGGATTCTGGGAGACAAGCCGTGATACTGCTGCGAGTGATCTTTTGGGGGCGTTTTTTTTATCGGAAAGGTGGGACGGTGTCTGTCGCTGACACGTCAGGTGTGCTTCATGGAAACGAATTTAAGTTTTTGCGCGATCGCCCCCCCCCCCCCGGACTTAATAGCTGATATTGAACATTGATAGATAGATAACCATACATAGTAATTGCGCCCAACGTGGAGCCCGGTCGATATGTGTGTGCTTCCTGTCGTCCACAATATCATTGGCCCCGCCACAAGATGTGGATTCTGCAAGGATCGAGTAGACGGCGTGTGGCAGTAAAAGCCATCGTCACCTGGGATTCATGTCGGGGTCTTACGGAGAACCTGCCCACTGCACAGCGCGGCTTGCGGCTTCGCTGCCTCGCTGGCTCTCAAGAGGGAAGTGCACTTCGAGGTAACGACGTAAGTGTCGTGCCTTACCTACGGACTCACTGGGCTCAGTGTAAACGAGCAGACTGAACGCGTTTACGTCGCCGATTCAAAGGACTATTTCCTTCCCGACTAAGAGATGAGCACCGTCCCGCTTCAGCGATCTCTCGCACGCGGCCCCGAGCGTGGACTAGGTGCGGTGGTCAGCCGCTTCATGGGGATGTTGACAACAGCTCGGGCTTTCGCAAGAGAGGGTGGCGCAGGGTGGAATAATTCTGCACGCCTTTAACAGTGTTCTATCACAGGAAATGCCCGCCTGGAACGACCGCTTGCGAGAAGCTCGGCGTGGTGCCGCTCATGGATGACCCCACAGGGGAGCCCACCTGGGCAGGGCGTGGACGGCACGGCCTCCCCAGTCAGCCAATGCGGCCATCCTGGATTCAGTTGGTCCGACTCGCAGGACACCCAACCCTGGAGGCGGCCACCCCGGAGGAGGCACGGTAGTGGAGCCGGTTGGTGTCGACAGAGCCCCCTACCGAGCCAGGCGGGAGCAGGTCCATCTACCCCAGCCGTTGCGAACCTTCCGCGGAATGGGTCAACCCCTTCCGCTGTGGGAGACCAGCTTGGAGCAGGCTTCCTGCCAAACGGTGGCCACGAGGACGGCATTTAAGGACTGGGGAACAGTCCACTTTGTCTCTCAACGTAGCCACGAGGGATCCGGACATGGGCCTGCGGGGCCAAGTGAGAAGATGAAGAGGACGGCACGGGGCAGAGCTCGGGCAGCGAGCTCGCGTATGGTCGGCGACGGAACGCTAAAGGACAAGGCGCTGCCTCCAGATTGTCCAACAGTAGATCCTTCGTACCCCGACCGGCTTTACAGGGGCGACCAGGTCATTCCGCGTTTCTTTATGGGAGCGCGCGGGCCAAGAAAAATCACGTGAACGGCTTGGAGGGACCGAGTGTTCTGCTAGGCGCCGCCCTAGCTCAACACCAAAAGCGGGGAGGCCGCTATGGAAGGCAATGGGAACGTGTGGAAATAACGTTGGTTTCAGATGATTTCTGTCGCATTTAATAGGCAGAAGCTAATGCTGGCACATAGTGTGAATAGAATAAGTTAAAATGAGTCACTATATTATAGTTTTCTCGAGCAGAATAGTTAGTATTGTGAGCTAAGCATCAGTAGGGTGTACGAGGATGGTGCATCCAGTCCGCCTGCTGGAGCCCACTCCGTGATCGAAATAAAAAATCGAGTTAGATGCTCCGCAGGTGGGCCGTGACGCTCTTGGTGAATGTTCGAAGTGAGACACTGTTGATTGGTAGTGAACTGGTGACTGGCGGGAGGGGGGGACCTTTAAAGTTGCACTGCACGGGGTGCGAAGGAGTTCTAGTGACGAAGCGTACGGGTTAAAAGGGGCTGCAGTCCACCAGTGCGAGTACGCCGCAGGGAGGAGGCAAAAGGAAGCGAGGAGTCCGGTAGCAGAAAAGTGGCTAGGAGCCGCGTGGTCGCTACTTGACGTCGATGTTGAAGCGGGTCCCTGCCGACTGAACGGAGGAGGTGCAGTGCTCGATAGGATGGTGTTCAGAGGCCAAGTTGACGCCTCATAATAAGGTAGGAAGCGCGACGTTGCACCGACTCGAGGGAGGCAACAAGTTGCTTGGTTGCCGAATCCCACACCGAGCAGCAAAACTCCAGGATGGGCAACACCAGTGCTGTGAACAGCAATCTGGGCACATCGGAACTGGCTCTTCTTGTGGACCAAATGACGAAGCCAAGGAGTAACCTTTCCCCGGACATGGCGTCTTGGACAAAGCGATGGAAATCGAAATGCTGGTCGATGATGACATCTAGGAGGTGGATATGCGTTGTTCTTGGGATCTCCACTTGGTTCAGGAAAAGTGTTGGAGGGTCGAGGGTTGGCGCGAGGCAGTGATGTGCATGGTAGCGCATTTGGTTTAGTTTAGGCGAAGTTTGTTATCGTTTGACCAGAGAAGAATGCGATCTGGATCAGCTTGTAGCTCTTTACCGAACGTACAATCGCAATAACGACGAGAAAAGTCCTTAAAATACAGCCGATTATCCTCAAAACGTCGCCGGTCGTGAAGCGGACACACACAGATACACACGCGAAAGCGTCTGCTAGTGTGGTGAGCTACAGAGCCAAAAACGCTGGTGGCGGTTCAGCGAACTAGAGAAAGTACTAAACAAGCAAAAGCAAATGCGGCGCGCTCGCGCTGCCTCGGGTGACCTGGTCGCCCCTAATAAAGCCGGTCGTGATTCGTACCTTGCGTTGTGTGATCTCCTTTGGGGAGGTCGAAGCGGGTCCTGATCGGGCGGTGGCTAAAGTGGACACCCACAATTTGTGGCCGCTTTGCGTATGCATATAAGCTTTGCTTTTTCTTGAGTAAAAATAGCTGAAATTTAGAGCTTGTCCGGTTCACTTCGTGTCCCTGTCTTTGTTATTGCGCTATTTTATATGTTTATTTGTATGTACTTGCATTAAAGCTATCCATCAATGTTCTTGTTTTGTATTCTTTCAAATAAAAAACAACAGCATATTGCTAATGCTACGATAAACAAAAACGAGAAATCATTATGCGGATTTAAAATAAAATAAAATAAAAACAATATATGCACCTATGAATTGGCAGGTGCCAGTTGGAGATTTGCAACCAAATTCAGATCGCCGTATAAAGAAAGAAAAGAGTATAGCAAGGTTCAACGCTACTGCAGAAAAAAAAAAAACGATGACGGGAGCAAGAAAAAAAAGAAAAATACTCTTCAAATATCTGAGACCTACGCACTAGTGAGCTGCACCGCTTTTGAACGGGGACTAGCCATTTTCAAGTAGCGGCGTCCTTGCACGGGTCGAACACTTCCACCTCGAGAAGCTCTCTTCTTTTGAAGCGAAGGATGCGGATCTCATCTCAAACGCAAACAAAAACAGCTAAACAAGCAAGAAAAAAAAAACTAAGATGGCCCATAAAGTTTCAGCGATCGACAGGCGTCCAAACGCTAGAACCACAAACGCTCCGAGGAAATCGAATAATGCAGAAGTAAAAACAAAAAAGATAAACAAATCAACGAACACGAAACAGAGTAACGGGTAAATAAACTAAACTATATGCGTCAGAAGTAGTCGGATAAAAGACCATCCCTTGCTTTACATACATATTGGAAGTCACTCGCTGTCTGGGTCCTTGAAGAAAAAGCAAAAGCAAAAAAAAAAAGGAGGACGTTTTGAAGTAGTCTGAGGAAGGCAATGACCTGGTGCTGCGGAGGCAGCGAAGAGAGCGCCATGTCGGAGGAGTGTGCGGCGAACTTAGGGGCGTCTCGCAGCGCTAAACGTTTATGAAAGCGCTAGCTTCTTTTTTTTCTGTTTCTTAAACAAGCGGTTGTATGCGTTTTTTTTATTAAGTATTTTGTTTTTAGTTTCGAACACAGCGCAGCCCGTTTTTCCACGCGCTCGTTGCTGCGTCTAAAAGAACGCGTGCATTGATAAGATTGCTTATGTGTATTTTGATCGCAATATATGCACTAGCGGGAGTCAGTTTTAACATTCTCGTCAACGAGCTGAACGCGAAATATAACACCCGTGGTGCATTTGTACAGTACAGGTCCATATCCTCGAAGAAAATAACACTCCTAAGTCACACTGTTGTACAAAGCCGGGGTCACACTGCTTATACGTCATACGAAAGACAATCTGCATACAGATTCGAATGCGATACACCGCGAGACCCGTGCTTCAAATGCAGCGTTGCAATGAGTTGAAAGAGAAACCTTGGCACGCGGCGTTCGAGCCACGGATGTTGCGGTGACTCGTGTTTCCAGACTGTCTTTCGGATGATATATGAACAGTGTGACCCCGGCTTCAGACGCACCGACGGAAATTTGAACAAAAAATTCCGCATCGAAGAATCAAAAACACGATAAATATAATCGTGTGTTTGTTGAAGTTACTAGGGACTTTGAGCAAACTGTTACCGTACATACCGTTACCCTGGGTCCGACTGCGCATGCGCAATTCGTACCGGCGTCACGTGCCTGAAACCATGTACCATAGCCTCCTATATACTGACAGAGCCTGGCAGATCGCCGCGAGACGCGGCCGCCGGAAGTGAAAAGGTAGGGTTGCAGACAAGAGGCATGTGCCGGGCGCCCCGCTGCGGCGAGACGCCGAAACATACTTGTCCCGAGCGATGGAATGTCCGCTCGTGCTTCTCGCGTTCCTCGGGCTACCGCTTCTTTTCTCGTCGGGTTTGAAAACCATCTTTCGGGTCCTCGCCGCTGCAAAAGCTGTGTGCTGAATACCCGACTCCCCGAGAAATGCCATGTGCTACCAGATCCTCGCGCTCCAAATCTGCGACCAGGCACTCTATGGCACCGTCATCGAACTGCCAGGCTTTGTGAGTATACAGGAGGCTATGCGCAGAGTCAAGCAGAGAGCCACGATATGCCCGGCACCTTCACTTTCTGCGCCCTGATTACTTCGGGGGCATCTTCAAACGACGTCAACGTTCGTCCAGGTTGTACTTCTCAAAGCGGAAGTCTTTTGAACGCTTCGTCCCGCGTACTGGTGATGTTCAATAGACCACTGTCGCTGACCGACCATCTTGCCAATTCTTATTTGTGTAAGAATGCAGTTCCCAAAATGTTTGACACCACAACGCGTCGAGCAGTAGCGTGTCATATAACACGCTGTAAGCCATTGCCAATTTCCAGCACTCCAGGTGAGCAACACGAAGTCTGAGCACGAAAAAAGATAAAACAAACTTTCAGCCTTTCCACTCTGGTGAAGAAGGAAGACCAGCGAAGCTGTACTATTATGGGAATGAAGTAATGGCCGGCCACAATTTGGCAAGCCAGAGTGGAAATGCTGGAAAGGTTGCCGCCGTCGCTCATAGATGGCGGTAGCTGTCCAGAGTTTTGTGTCATCGTTTGTTTGCTGGCGGACAAGATCCTGGGGAAACTAGCCCTTAACAGTTCCGCTGTAAAAGGACGCAGCTGTCCGTGAGCACGATAGCGGTGCTCGCCACTGGGGGCAGCTTTTCATGGCATATCAGAAGAAATAAAGAGGCCACGTGCATAAATTTGATCGGTTCCCAAGATGCGCCAGCTCAAGAACGCCCATAGCCTTGACCGCAGTGCCAAGAAACGCTGCCCCAGAGTATCAGTATGGTGCCTGGAACGCTTCTCCGACTGGTGTATTTACAGCGTCCAAAAACGTGGTCCCTCGATTTCCTCCTGATGACGTTATAGAAGTGTCATGCTGTCGCCAGTCGCGATCCTGGCGGCGTCCCAACAGCTGTGGTCTATGTGGCAGACGCCTGTACTGCTGCAGGTCACTCTCCAGTGTGGCAGCCCACGGAAGTTTCGGCAGCCAGAAGTTGGGACGCAGCGACGACAGCGACACCCGCGTCCGCTCGTGCTTTTCGCCAGCATTTCTACGATCAACCGCTAGGATCGCGACGTCCGAGAGCGTGACACTCCGGCTTTTATGACGTCATTTGTTGCCACTTCGGAACCACTTTTGATGTATGGGCGGGATTGGACGCTGACACACCAGTCGGACACGCGCTCTAGGAACCATAGTATCAGGAACCAGTTTATGACGATCCTTAGTTTTATCCTTATTCCACTTTATTGCGCCACTACTTTTATAAATTATCCACTTCCGACGACTTTTGTCACCAGGGTATGCTCCAGTCGAGCTCCGGTACCACGGTACGAACTCCTCGGTATGCTAATCAAATTTTGCAAGATTTGAATGGTACGCGGTCGCTCATGCGCAGTCGGGCCCACGGTAACGGTAGTACGGTAACGTTTGTACGGTAACGGTTTGCTAAAAGTTCCTACTATTTGTCGCTGACGTTCCGGACCGCTTATCTAGTTGACGATTCGTTATTAAGCGTTGGCATCCAGTGAGAAAGTAATGCGCGAGGACAGAACGCCGTGACGCATCTGACAAACAACTTTGTGGACTTAGTCAAAAACATAGATACAAAAAAATTCTTATCTAAAACTTTTATTTACGTATTCCTCCCTTCGTCCCGAGTTAAGGCTGAACTCTACGGAGCGAATTATGCGATAAATAATTGACGATTTTCGCCAGACGGAACGCTCGCTTTGCGCGCGACGTTGCAGCCACTGGGCTGATGCCAAGCGCATAGCAAAAGACGCCGGGCAAACTTCGTCAATTTTTCGCGGCATATCCGCCATATGGGAGCCTTTAAAGCAACACCACCTAAGAGTCGGGTCGGGGATCTACCAGCTATGACGTCATTCGCAGGCCTTGTCTTCTAGGTGGTGTCAGCTACATCGTACCCCGAGGGCAGCGTGTGCGACAACGAGGCTCCATCTCGTAAAAATTCATCGCTCCGTTTGATTAACGAGCAGCGAGTGAAAGACGCGGTCGTGGGAGAAAACGGGTTTGTGGAAACAGCGCCATTGTGGAAAAGCCGTTATTCAACCTCCGGGTCATTAACAATGGAACGCTTTTCCCATCGAGCACGCACGGGGAAATGTGGGGAGGGATAGGGAAGGAGCGAGTGAGATCGAAAATGGCGGAGAGAGTGCACGTCAAGTGGGAAGGAGCGAGATACATGCTGGGGCAACGAGGGGTCAGGAAACATTTAGGAGAAATTAAAATATTAACGGAACAAATATTGTATTTTCGCTACATTTTGATGCCGAAACAAGGGACGTTACTTAGTTACTTCCGGAGGAGAACGCGTGCAACACAAGTACCCAACCTAGTTCTCACCCCAGCTCACGCATGTAATCTGCACAATGAGAAACGATACATCGACCATAAAAGTAACGTGCACAAGGTATGCCAGTGTAGCCACAGTTATCCCTGAATGAACGCAGTAAAAAGCGAGGAAATATTAACGATGACAAATATTGGGAGCTGCTACTGCTTCATTGAAATGACCCCTTCAGAGTAACAAAAAAATCACTTGTTACTTTTGAGTTCAGGTAATACGTTCCTTTTTAATCGCAGTGACGAGTAGTAAACTTTGTTACTTTTTTGAGTGAATAAGGAGTAACGGTATTCAGTTACTTCATTTCAGAAACGTGTACGTGTCTAGGCGGCTGCCTCCATTTATCGTCGTGGCTGCAGCCTTGGAGAAAGCGGAGACAGCCGTCTCTGCTGTCTCGGCGAATCCGGTGTCTCGGAGCGTCGGCGGCAGCCCTCTCCCTCGTCACAGCGCAAAAGCGTGACAGCGTGGGCGAAGCGGCGCGCATCCGTTCATTTGGACGCAGGTTGTCCACGTGAATGGGAGAGTATTTGGTGCTACGTAAGCGCGCTGTCTGATGCAACTAAGCGTAGTAGAATGTATTCTCCAAGCAAAGTATTTGATAGAGCTATCAAAAGCGAGATAATGAGAAAGAAAGAGAGAGGGAGGGAAGAGAGAGAGAGAGAGAGAGATAAAAAAGAGCGTGAATGCAAGTCCGTAGAAAATTAAGAGCAGAAATAAGAAGAACGAAAAAGAGAATGCAGTAATGGGAGGATAGAAGGGAAGAGAATAATAGGGGGAGAAGAAGGAGTGAAACAAAGAAAACGATTTCGGAGCGAAACGAGCGGACAGAGTAAATTAAGGCAGCCGCACGACGTCGCATCGATCAATGCTGGCAGCTCGGCGCAATTAGGCGAGTATCAAGCGCTTATATGTATATCCTCCCGAGTCGCTTTGGGAAGTGAGCTTAGCTGGGTGAAATCAGCGAGGTCGTTTTGACCTAACCGCACGACCTGCGTGCAGCTCTCCAAAGAGTGTGCATTACTGAGCTTCTCTACGTTATGAATTGTGCCAACGAGTAATAGTGAGAGTGTGTGTGAATTATGAGGTGAATCGAAAATGTGTGTATGTGAATGAACATTGAGAGCTACTGATGTAATCTACGCGCGTGTCTTGACGGGGTCTCAAAAGGTCACACGCAGCGCTATCAAAAACTACGGATCCGAGATAACTCTTTTACCAAATGTAACTTTCAAACTGGTACTCACTTTTTACAACACTACGCAAAACGCTTACAGCGGGGTTTAAACTCAATTCCACGTATATAAACAGAGTTGTAACAGACACAACACAGATAATAGAGTCAAGTCTTCAGTGTTGTTCACGGCACGTCATACTTTCATAACCGATGCATTCATAGAACTAAATTACGTCATATTGTCACAAATGACAATTGATGAGGCGACGAAACACTGAAGCAAACTACGCGTTTAATCGGGCGAACCTGTGACCAAACAAGAATAACGATTGAGCGGACGATAACAGGCGTCGATGGCAGCGTAACGGCAGGACCGAGCGCTGGTGGAAGGCGGTGCGGCGCGGCATCTTTTAAGCCTCCTGGGAGTCTAGAATATTCTGTCTGGATCCTTCTCGGACTCTACATTCTGAACATGAACAAACTAGACTGTTCTTCAACCTTCTCGAATATTCTGCTAACAGAAAGCAAGGTAAAAGAGCATGCAGTGCCGGGAATCGAACCCGAGCCACCTGCGTCTGAGCCCTGTGCGCTGCCGTCTCGGCTATCACTCTCAATCTGGGGCCGGCAAACATCACGGCTATAGCCGTGACGTTCAACGTTTTCAAGACTTAGCCGCGAACTGATCCGGCCCCGTCAAGGTTGCCGTGTACACTGTCACGGCTGCTGTTCGCCCCCTCTCTCTTTGATGGTGCGAATGGCTATATACGTGGCTCCGTAGGCGGCCCTAGTATTTTTTGGCGGCCCGTTTTTGCAGGGCCGGCAAAAACGGGCCGGCTATGCATGTAATAGTAAGA
Source organism: Ixodes ricinus (assembly GCA_037355805.1). Taxonomy (NCBI): domain Eukaryota; kingdom Metazoa; phylum Arthropoda; class Arachnida; order Ixodida; family Ixodidae; genus Ixodes; species Ixodes ricinus. Next base: position 18,713 of record JAZHYW010058584.1, read on the forward strand.
AAAGACTCTGCTTTCCGCTAGATGGCGGCAGTTGCGGCCACCCAGCGTGCGCCTGCAGGCGCAGCCAGCGCATTTCTCTTCTCGTTGTGCCAGGACGACCAATTTTGAACGTACGAAGTACGAATCTAATCGGAAGCATCTGCGGGTGACGTTTGTGTTCTTATCATGGTGATGGAAGCCTATGTTATAGTGTGCGCCGAAGCCGCGGGACAATGAGTTAGTTCTTCAGGATGATCACGTCGAAGGATATCAAAGGCGGGCGGTGTAACCATGACGGAACATGTGAATTCGATGGCTTCACACGGCCTGCTGATCTGGCGGCACGACCAGCACGATCACTCACCACTTCTGGGCCAACCTGGCTGGCGCTATTACTGCGGGCACAGTCCTCTTCAGCATAACTGACTGGGTAATTATGAAGCTCACTGGCTAATAACGGAATAGAGTAAAGTGTTGAAAGAGTTCCTAACTAGTAACTTTTGTTCTCGTTAACAGAGGACTTCTTGGACCCTCTCCTGGATAATACAGGTATCTATACACTATATTTTTGTATTCTAAGAAGCACGTTTGAAATCACCTCTTTTCATTATTATTGGGATACCGGCTGGCGTCGCCGGTGGAAAGCGGGAAAACAGGTTCACTTCATTTCACCTTAGCATGGACTTACCACAACGGCTACAAGCGCGGACTCTTCGCGTCTGACGCCGGCTCGGATGTGCACGAGCACTCGTGGAGGGTGACAATTTTTAAAGTTCTCGGGTCACAGTCGCAGCCCTTATGGTTTGCCTATAGTAAGCTGAGGCAGATAGAAGCTAGCCGGTTATTCCTCAACGGTGGCCGCCAGCATTTTCCAGCGACAAGGTGTAAATAGTTTATAGGGGGGTGCTTTTCTCTGCCGAAGTGTCCGCCGATAGAGCACGGCGTAGACGGCGCACTCATCAGCTTGCCGTCCGAGGTATATAGTCGTGCGTCTCGGCCGGCGTCGACGATCGCGTTGAGCAAAGGAGGACGGCCACACAAGGAACATTTATACTAGAATACACTAAGTTTGTCCTTGTGCATGCACCCTTCTTTGCTTACGCGACCGTCGACGTCGGCCCGAAACGTCTCTTTGTGTGAATGAGCCTTCAGGGGAGACTCGCGTCCTGCATGCCGCTAGACGTCAAGCGTGACATCGTGAGGACAGTCTCCGCCCACGCCGCGTCGCAGCCTACGACGTACCGTTATCCGCAGTGAAGGGGTGCCACATTGATTGCTTTTAAGGGAACAGGGTAGGCCCTATTCCTCCCATGTGTTTCAGCCTATGTATGTGACCCTTTTTCTCAGGATCTGCTAGGGTTAGAGGATTCATGTTGGTATCATCGTATTTAGCTTTCTGTGTTCTCTTTACTGAACTAGAACTATTGTTATATTTATTTTAGTTCTTTTTTACTTTTGTTTTTACTGGACCCTCCCAATTTTAATGCCAAAATGGACAATAAACAGCTTGTCAAACAAAATTGCCTTGATTGATTTCCATAATTCTAGTTCAGTAGACTCTCCCTTGTGTTGTCTTGGTAGTGGAAAAAAATAATGCTTCTAGTTTCTAAGGTTTCAGAGAAAAAGGGTCAAACGTCGCAAAAAAATGATGTTTTGAGATAATTGACTTTGAAGTGAAAAAAGGCGCTTTATAACAAACTCGCACTCTAGAAATGCATGCTGATGCATCAGTTCGGTGGCCACCAGCCAGGTTGTCACCTCCATAGTCAATATTTAGTTTCTTTGTTTGCTGCCTTGCTTTGCGGGCCTCTTTTGTGACGAGCTGTGTAGCCCTGTCTGCAAAGTAAAGTCGTCGCCGGTCAGCGTCCCGCAACCACTGCACCGTGAATCATCCTGGTGAAACACCAAGTAGAGGCCCAAAGTTGTCCGTTTTGACGTCTCTCTAGTCGGTGTGTCCAACAGCACTTTTCACACTTCAGAAAGTAGGTGCAGGCGACGCCAGCTCTTTGTGTTGCTTTTTCAACCAGCTGCAAGTCCCCACCGCACACTTTACACACCCAGCTTTCGGCGACGGTACAGGACAGAAGGTCGATGTCAATCAGTTCATAGTCGCAGTCACTAACTCTTGCCTTGAGCTCTTCAAAGCGTGCTGTCGAGTGCGACAGCTTCGAAGAAGACGCACACGTGGTAGCCGCTGCGTCAGGCACCAGAATGCATTGCAGGGACTCGGCGGCATGAGAAATTAACCTGTGCCGACTACCCTGGAAGCGACGCTTTTGAAATACCTTCTTTGTCTTCGTCATTTGATTAACATTCAAAATCTAGTCCTAAAGTAAATAATAAATTACCTTGCCCGTGGAAGCACGCCGAAGCAGAAGCAAAAGAACGCTCGTCGCGAGTGATACCGGCAGTGTCTGAGGATTTATGGGGCTAAAAACGTTAAAGCTAGACAGCTGTTTGCTGTTGCTGGACGAGCAATAAACATTCCGCTAAACCTAGAGAAAATCTGCGTTTTTTTACTGTTTTTTTACAACATAGGAGAGATACAGATCATGCATAGGTGTAAAAGGGGGCGTGGTCGGTCACCCCTTGGTTTCGGAAAAGGTCATTTTTCCTGTAGATAAATCGCGCACGCTCAAATGACACAGTCAGCATTGTTCAGGAAAGACTGGGAAATCCAAATCTCTAAAAAACAAAAAATCTATTTTTTTCAAAATTTTGCCCTACCCTGTTTCCGCAAAGTTTCAAGCATGTTGAGCTTTAAAGAAGCTGTGCAACGATATTCAGTTGGAATGTTTTTCACTTTACACGAGCTTACTGGCACTGGTGGGACTCAAGGATACTCGCACGCAACGCCACTGGCCAAGAAACTCCTTTGTTGCGGTGTAATTTCAAGGACAAAGCGATCATTTTCATTCAATCTCTCTTTTTGCAAAATTTGATGACGTACCGTGGGGATCGCAGTACACCCAAGTGACGATATTTGAATGCGGTTCATAGATTGGACCCGAGCATTGCGTGGGCGCTCGATTTGGGCTCGTGATAATTACTAGCTCGAGAAGCATTCGGGTAGTGGCCCGTGTCCAATCGCTTCAACGACGACAATAGCCGAGCCATAACAATGTCTGGAACCCAGCGCGTGTCCTGTGCTTTGCCAACCCCAGCGCGTGGCTATGATCAACATTGCCGGCATATAATCCATTCCAGGTCACGTGGCCGCTTGTTCTGGCTGCGAGTTGAGGGGTGAACGCTGCTCGACGTTTTCTTTAATTTGTTTCTGGGACTCCTACTGCGCGGGGTGAAGAGCAGACGCGTGTTTCATAGGTCATCAACAGTCACGAAGGGATCCCGCTCTAGGCAGGCTATTTGCGCAAAGTACAAAAATTGTTGCATCGCCCCTCCAAAGGGGCGATGCAACCAATCTTTTGTACTTCGCGCAAATACCGCTTAGAACGGATCCCTGACGTTAATGACCTATGAAACACGCGTCTCGTTTTCTTTTGACCCCTAGGCAATCGGCGGCCCAGAAAAAAATTAAAGAGAACGGGCAGCGTTCACCCCCTCATACTCGCAGCCAGAACAAGCGGCCACTGATAGACGTATATGCCGCCAATTCTCATGGCCACGCTCAAAGTGGCAAAAGCACGAGACGCGCGCTGACCAAAACGTGACTCGTATCGTTGCAGCAATTGGACACGGGCCTGCAATCGCCTCAGTATCACGAGCCCAAATCGAGTGCGCATGCTCGGGTCCAATCTATGAACCGCATTCAAACCTATATCGTCATATGGGTATTGCTGCGATCCCAAAATCATCAAATTTAAAGGAAAGTTGAATGTCAATTTTTAATCCTTGAAACTACACGCAACAAGAAATTTCTTAGCCAATCTCATTGCGTGTAGGTATCCTTGAGTCCCAGGTGTGCCAGTAAGCTCGTGTAGAAAACCAGTGCAGTATCGTTGCCTCCTTTAAGGTCAGTTCTCACACGCAGCGAAGCGCTGATGCCAGCGCTCCTCACGTGCCGTCAGCTGGTTATCGTCTGCCATGAGCAACAGTTTTGTCGGTGCGATACAAAGCTGGTGAACGCTCACGTCAGCACGCGCTTAGCGCGGGGTAAGCGCTACGCTGTAGCGCTCCGCTGCATGTTTGAACAGGCCTTTAATCGGTACGCGCTCGAGCGAGAAAGACAGGCTGGCGTTCTACGCACGCCCGAGCAAAGAAAATATACTCGGGCGTTTGTGTCTCAGATGTCTTTTCTTTCCAGCTGCGCTTCCTCCATCTTACACCAGAAATCTTACCAATTTTTATAAGTTTGTGCTCATGATGTGATAGTATACATGTTAGATCTTATTTCAGGCACAAAGTTAAGGTCGAATTTAGATTAATTATAAAAAAAAAATGTGGTGGTGCAACTGCGCAGACCGCAAGTTGCACACATTTTGTCCTCAAGTTATTAAAAATTGAAACGTCTAAAGCGGAAACTAACCTTTTCCAACTTATCGGGTAGCATGCCTGACTCCTTTCCATTTCCCTGCATCTTAAGTAATGCAGTATAACGTTTGGTGACACTCTAAGAATAGGCTTTTATTAGGCTAACTGAATTGGGGAAATGTATTAAACAATATTTTTTGAAAAAATTGAACTATTTATTTTACAATATTTGACGCAGTTTAGCAAGGTGTTTACCCTGATGTAACCATACTTTTAAATTTAGTAATTACAGAAAGTTAATTGTTCAAAATCTTTGACACCATAATTATCCAAACGTCAAATGTTATGAATTTTTATATTAAACAAAAATAGCTGTTTATGTGCGACATGTAGTTTTTGAGCAAACGATTTAGTCGGTGTTTCATGACGTCAGACTGATTTTTAATGTCCAGTAACTAAACATAAGCATGGCCGCCGAGAGCAAATGCGGTTATCTAATTGGCAATTTGTTTCGCTTATTTTGTTTTCCGCAGAGCTCACGAATAAACGTTTTGTTAGCGGCCGTGTTTGTGGCCGATGACTCAACATTTGTGTAGACTCTAACATCCAGCTTAAGCTACTTTCTAAAAAACCAGCTGTTTGCTAAATTTTGGAACGTAATTAAGATAAACGACATGTTCTCTCTCCCCTATTAACTTGTATTGAAATGCTGAAAATTCTTAATCGCAGCGGCATCATGCCTTGTGATGACAGAGGCAAATGGGCTTCGGACGTGCCGCGGACACCCGTCTTGTGGCGCGAAGCTCCGGCAGACTGCTACACAGTTGGCTCTGGAGAGCGCACCTGCAACTGCGGCGGGTCCTAGGTCACCAAGTGTGTCAACTGATAGCTTGTAGCGGCCATGCTTCCACGCAACATTTCGGCAGGTGGCACAGAAGTTTTCTTATACATTTTCTATTTTATTGTTTGAATGTGGTATTTATTACAACAAAGCACCACCTGTGTCTTCAGCTCTGCATCCTAATTTAAGCAAATAAATGGATTGTTTACCTGCGGACCCACTGTTCTTTTAAACTACTATCTAAACTTTTCTCACCAGTCCCTAGATCTTTGTTTGTTGCCCAGCAATTGGAAGGTGGGTAAGGTGGCGCCTTTGTTTAAATCAGGCGATGCTCACTCTCCTCTTTAATTACAGGCCTATATCTTTAACTAGTGTCCCATGTAAAATGTTGGAGCATATCATCTATTCTAACCTAGTTAACTTCCTTGAATCCAACTCATTTTTCACATATCGTCAGCATGGTTTTCGTAAATCATTCTCATGTGAAACACAACTGGTTTGTTTCACGAACGATGTTTTTTCTGCGCTAGACAATAATCTTTCAATCGACTGCATATTCCTTGATTTTTCGAAAGCCTTTGACTTAGTCCCTCACCAACTGCTCTGTTTAAAATTAAAAAAAACTAAACATTGACTCTAACATTCTCGCATGGATCGAAAATTTTCTCTCTAACAGAACACAGTTTGTATCTGCAAACGACTCAGACTCTCTTCCCTGCCCTGTTAGTTCGGGTGTGCCGCAAGGTTCCGTCCTCGGCCCCCTTCTTTTCCTTATATACATAAATGACCTCGTTAACAATGTCCAGTCATCCATTAGGTTGTTTGCAGATGATTGTGTCATTTATCGTGTAATCCATTCTGACATTGATACGTCTTTTCTTCAGACTGACCTTAATTCCATTACTAACTGGTGTGACGTCTGGAAAATGCGCCTTAATGCCAATAAATGTAAAGTGATGAGAATTTCACGGAAAGCTGCCTGTACTAACTTTCCTCAATATAACATTGGTTCTGTTCTTGAACAGGTGACATCGTACAAGTACCTAGGTATCCATATAACATCTGACCTCTCCTGGCAAACTCACATTAATTTTATTGCTAACAACGCTAATCGCATGCTAGGTTATTTACGCCGCAACTTCTCAAGGGCTCCTTCATCATTAAAACTACTACTGTACAAGACCCTCGTTAGATCCAAGCTTGAGTATGCGAGTTCGGTGTGGGACCCAGGCCATGAATTTCTAATTAATCAAATCGAATCCGTACAAAATCGTGGCGCACGTTTTATTTTGTCTAATTTCTCACGTTTTTCCAGTGTATCTTCCATGAAACTAACTTTACATCTTCCGAATCTTTCATTGCGTAGAAAATTATCTCGTTTGTCCTTATTTCACAAAATGTATCATCACAACCAGCATCTAAGTGAAGAGCTTTTTTCTGAACCATCGTATGTATCCCATCGAAATGATCATCACCATAAAGTCAACGTTCCTTTCAGTCGCACGAAGCTCTTTTTTGATTCTTTTATCCCAAGAACTACTAATGACTGGAACCACCTACCCACCACCATCGCCACAATCACAGACGCTCCTGCATTCAAGTCTGCCATTGTAAACTATTATGTTAACTAATATGTGTTGAATTCTATTTTTTGTACTTTTGTTTTTGCCCCACTCCCTTCTGTAATGCCCTGTGGCTTTGAAGGTATTGAAATAAATAAATAAATGAATAAATAAATGTTTAGAAACCATCGGCCTTGCCCTTGAAACAATACCTGTATATTTGCTCTTCCCCTAGAGCACTCGGGAAGTGAATTGCAAAAGTATACAAATTGAGCTTGGTAATAATTTTCCAATATATTTTGCGACTCAAATATAAAGTTGCGACGTGACTATGTGCATGACGTCTTACAAGAAGACGTCAGACTCAGTGCCACGTCACAGCTTCATTTTTACGGTGAAATTTTCCTGTACTTCTCATTTGCCTGGCTTTCTTCGTGCATCACAGTCCTAGACCCTCCGAAATACTCTGCGGGGGAGGAACGACGGCACATTTTTATAGCCAGCAGAAAACGGGCCACATAGAAAACAGGGCCAGCTAGAAAACGGGCCACCTAGTACACAGGCCAGCTAGAAAACGGGCCAGCTAAAAACGGGCCGGCAAGATCCAACTTGTCACGGCAAGTTTTGGGGCCACCTGAAAAGGGACGGCAAACGGGCTGGCAATTTTAGGTGGCCCCGAAATTTGCCGTGACAAGTTGGGTCTCATTTGTCACGGCTATAGGTGGCTCCCTAGGTGGCCCCAGATTAAGACTGTACGTAAGCGCGCGGCAATATTCGAAACCCTAAAGTGAATTAGACAGCATGTGAGGCGGGCCAGGAAACACGTAGAAGGTCACTAGCACATTCACTGCGCAATGAAGTGACTTCACATACTACGTGTATGGCGCATAACGTCGCCAAAAACGCGTCTCACTGCAGGTGAGAGAAGTGGCACAAACCTTTGGGACGGAGTGATCACGTGCGCGATAGAACTCCACCCCTGCAGAACCCAACTATAGCCCTTTAGGCAAAACGTGGAAATTATTTCTCGAAGATCTATCTGAACTCTGTGTCAATGCGTTTAGACAACAAGCTATTAGACGCAACTAATAGTCACACTGAACTGATTGATGGCACCATCACTTCTCACAATCGATTAACTTTGCGTTGTTAAAGGGACCATGAAATGATTTTTCAACTCCTTCCTCCTTAGCTTTCCTTCTCAGCTCAAAATCGAAATAAGAAATCAAGTGGTCGTGACACAGTATTTCAACGGATGCGATGACTCCAAGCTTCCACCGTGATTTGTTATGCACACCAGGCAACTTGTCATTCGCAAGTGATGATAACTGCCCTCACGACACTCATTGGCCGCGAACACGAATCCAAATATTCGTTGATGGACTGATTGTTTACGAGTGCACATGTCCAGGTGGCGCTGTGCTCTTGCCCAATGGGTGAGATGGCTTCGGCTGACCGGCTTGGACACCGTGGATGCATCGGAATGAAAAGACGGAGAGCCTTCGAAGGAAGAAAGGTAAGAAATGGTTCGCTCTACTTTTTTTTCTTCAGATTTTCGTACCAAAGCAGATTCTCGGCTTTCTACCCTTGTGTAATAGTTTTCTTTTGGCGCACAAAACGATACACGTTTAGTAAAATCCCACTCTAATAATCTAATATCATTTACCCCCGCCAAAATTTCGAAGCCCAAAGTTCATAAGGCTGATACAGCCAACATGATTCAGCAGCGGTGTCTCGCGCGCGCGACTATGAACTTGTCGCTTTAGCCTGGGACAGCCCTGCCACGTCTCGCAACCTCATATGTGAAGGTTAAACTACACTTCATATTCAACTAAAAAAACCTTTATATCTTGATCGAATCTGATAATCTCGGAAGCGCACAAAATATTATGCAAATGAGCAGATCACACGTTGTGCGTGTGGCGTCACAAAGTCACGTGACGTCCTAGTGTTTTATGACGTCATGATGTCACGGGACACCTTGACATTATGAGGTTTCTACGCGCCCCCCATGATTCCTATTTTTAATATATCATTCTGGAATTTCACATTGGAACCTAACAGTTTTTGCATGGAGGCGTATAAACAATACGTTTAATAACAAAAGTCTCTCGTCCAAATGCTAGTGGCCAGTATAATGTTTCTAATGGAACTTGGTTTTGAGCTGCTCAACCTACATATTTTATTTGTTTTTCAGCGTCTCTTAATTACGCAAGAACCAAAATAATATTTTATTCTTACCGAATCGCCTTCGGCTTTGTGCAATGGCGGGCACAAGTGTTAGTACGTGGTGGCTGAAAACATAAAGGACAGTAGTAAATGACCCCTACTATAAATTATATTAGCTCGAGTAGAACCGCTTTGCTAGTTTACCGGACAAACATTTTACAAAGTTGCGTAATAATAGTAGAAAGCAAAATGGCGGGTAGCTTGGGCAAACAGTTTTGCAAGTTAACGGAACGCGCTCTGGCGAAAACGAATGCCTTCGTTTAAACCTAATTTAAATGCGATAGAAAGACGGAGTGGCTGGGTGTTACGCAACTGCTTAGTGAACCGGCGAGCGTTGCTTTTGTCTGGTTTCCTTGCATCTCAAATGTCCTCTAAGTTTTTTTTCTTCTTTTTTATATTAAACATCCGCTCATTTGCATATCCGTTTTTCAAGACGTCTGTTTACAAGTGCGATTGGTGTGGCGTGTTCGCGCGTTTATTGCATTTGCGATTCCTTACACTGTCGAGACCGGTTATAACGAAGTCGGTTATAACGAAATAGCGGTTACAGCGAAGCGGACACAATATCCCACTCCTTTTGCACTTCGTTATAACCGAAGTCGGTTATAACGAAATAACGGCTACAGCGAAGCGATCACGATTTCCATTCCCTTTTGCACTTCGTTATTACCGAAGCCGGTTATAACTAAATAGCGGCTACAGCGAAGCGATCACAATTTCCCGTTCCACTTTTGCACTTCGTTATAACCGAAGTCGGTTATAACGAAATAGCGGATATAGTGAAGTGATTTCCGATACCCGTTGACTTCGTTATAACCGGCCTCGACAGTAAACATCCATGTCAGGGTTCTGCTGTTGCTTCACTACACGGCTGATACTGTCTGGTTTTATAACGCAATAAAGTAACAATCACAACTTGACTAAATACGTTATATCATATTTCGTCTCCCTTTAATCACAACCCCAGCCGACGCTTAGATCCAATGCAACCAATCAAGCAATGACAAAAGTGCTTCGTCATGGCGCTCGTTGTATTTCGTGGGTTTGCTATCACTGGCTTCAACCAATCACGTGCACAAAAAAGCGTAGGATCACGGTGCCTTCAGTCCGCGTGATTGGTTCATTGGGTGTTAGCAGACGAACAAAGACGACGAACACCGTGACGATGCACTTTTGGCGCTGTTTGATTGGCTCTGCCGGAGCGTAGCGTCGGCTGTGATCGTGCTTAAAGGGAAACGGAGTATTCAGGGTGTGAGCGAAACTTCCGACCGCCATGACGAGGGAAGAAAATACTTCCGGTTCTCTTATGATCACCTTGTGTATCGGTAGGTGCGCGACGGCTTTTGGTTCAATAGCCAGCAATTCCGCGAGAGCTGCGCTCTAGAAATGCCGCAGTGTCGTGCTTTTAAGTTGGCGATGCGTACCGGCACGAAAAAAATGACACGACTAAAGTTATTTCGAATATCCCGAGACGAGCGAGGGACGCCACCGAGGCCGTCAAGCCTAGGCGATCGCAGGGAGGACGGCATAGGCAGACGGTGCTTGCCTACTTCGATGTGCCGCCGACAGGTGGCGCAACGTGACAAACGCGAGGATACGGTGCCGGAGCCGCAACACCTAGACCGACCATCTGCGTACAACAATGAGCCATTACGGTACGTACAAGTGTGTACGGTGATCTGGGAAAAACACCTCGAATGCCAATGCCGGCGAGTCAAAACGTTAGAAAATTGTGCATTACTGAGATTCGTGGCGCGCTAAGGGAAGCGTAATAAAAAATTTCGAAGATTGTTTACTGACACAAACCAGGACCCGGCTCGACGATTCCTGAAGGGACGTTTGGTGCGAACCTTCGGCGCCTGGGGAGGTGAGGGCCAAACGGCCGATGCCTTGCCGTTCTCGAAGTAGTTGAACACGATTAGGGATTTGCAGGTTTGAAGTCATTCTCAGGTATATGGACTCGGCTAGTCGAATAGGTAGTTGGTTTAGTGCCTACATTTCGCTCAAACTATAGAAAAGAATGCTGATGTTATGGCTACCGCCTTTATCAAACAGTTATCAAATTGTGCATTTTGATTTATTTAACTGTAAACAAAGTGAACTCTGTACAATGTACGAAACCGAGTAAGATTTTGATGATTTTTTTGTTTAAAGGTGTGCGCTCGGGACTTTGTTGTTCACACTGTTTCAAACGTGTTAGCGTTAGAACCAGTGTTGCCAACTTTTTTTTTGCGGGCGCCGCTAAATTGAGATCAGAAAGTCACTAAACAGTCGCTAGATTCGCCAGGAAGTCGCCAAAATATTCGCTGAATTCCCAAAAGCGTATTAAACTCCCTTAAAGTAAGTGAATCTCAAATAATCACATCTCAGGTGAGCTGGTGTTTCTCTGGTCAGCCGGTGTCTTCCCGAGATCAGAGTACTTGGTCCCAAGTTCACACCTGCAATATTTTCACTCGGCAACTTTTGTCCCACTCTTTTCATTGGCCCGGCACACCAGCCAGTTGCACAGCACAGGATCCTTGAGCCATTCATCTCTGAATTTCTGGCTGTACTTCACTTTTCGGCATCTCAGGATCGAAACGCGAACCGAAGCTTTAGAATCCGAAACGATGCAGCGAGCTAGCGCAGCGGCGGCAAGCCTTGGCTGGCGGTAGTCAATCGTTTGGCGGAGAGCACGTGGGTACGTGGGCGCGGGAGAGATGGTCTGCAGTGCCGACAGTAGGGCTGACAGTATTGACATTTCTTTTTAAGCGCGCCGCCAACTTGAGCATATATCCAAAGCAAAACCCGGCTGGAGAAGCAAAAGGGTTTAGCCCGCGAGCATCCCTAAAACTGTTCAAGGTGCTTAGCAAGATTACGGTTGGACACCAAGGTCGCCAAAAAAGTCGCTAGCTCGCCAAATTCCAGAAATCCGTCGCTAACATGTATAGAAATCGCTAAATCGAGCGACAAAATCTGCTGAAATGAGCAACACTG